>JAQFZG010005422.1:0-10356 GCA_034695465.1 Entomobrya nicoleti
AATATCAGAGCCACTGTCCAGATGAGATAAAGATACAAGATCAACCTTCAGATAGAAAGTATGAAACATTTCAGTGGACTTGTCCACGTTGCCAATACAAGTCTACTAGTTGTGCAGATTATCAATCCCATTTTGCCCAAACTCACTTTAAAATAACAAATGCAAAATGTGGAAATTGTAAACACACCGATTGCCAGAGTGGCCTTAAGTGTCAAAAGAGCACTAAAACTGAATACGGAGAAATATTGGGCACCAGCAGCAGATTTACAAAAACATGCGAAATTTGTGACAAATCTTTTAAAACTTGTAGCAGAAAAAATTCACACATGAGAGTATGCCATGATTTAAGTAAAATCGCTGACAAAAGTAAAGTTTATAATTGCAACGTTGATGGATGTACTGCCTACTTTTTAGTTAATAGTCAGCTGATTCATCATCGGGTTGAAAAGCATAACGATACATATACCAAATCAAAGTTCAAAATAAAAACAGTCAAGCAAAACAAAATTGAGAACTACCAGTGTCCAAAGTGTAAAAAGTCATTTCAAGGCTACACCACTTATAGAAGACATGTAAAAAGTGGCAAGTTCTGTTTGGATGATAAGATGACCGAAAGTGGAGAATGGAAGTGTGTCGAGTGTGATTTAATATGTAGTACAAGAAAGGAGCTATGGCGTCATCAAAATGAAGACCACAATCAAATAATTTGTGTGGAATGCGGAAAGATATTCAAAAAGAATGCCTTTTTAGCAGCTCACTTTGTGTATCATAAGGACCCAAAGGAATGGGAGTTGGAGTGCTGTAAATGTGGGAAGAAATACGGATCAAAACCGAACCTGAAAAAGCACATGAGGAAAGTACATGATGTCGATGACGCTGAAGTATTCATCAAGCCATTAGCAAAAGAAGATGCTAAAAATGTGAAATACAGGTGTACAAAATGCCGCGTATATTTTCGGAACAAACAAGTCTATCACACTCATTTATATTCACAAGTCAAAGGGAAATTTGAATGTGAATTTTGTCCTCATCTGGAAACAAATGTGTTGAAGCTAAGTACTCACGAATACCAGAGCCATTGTTCAGATGAAACAAAAGAAAAGGATCGAACATCATCGGATGACGGAAATGAAAGCAGTTCAACATTTCAGCCTACTTGTCCACGCTGCAAGTACGAGTCTTCCGGTTGTGCAGACTATCAATTTCATTTTGCGCAAGCTCACTTTAAATTTAAAGATCCAAAATGTGTAAAAGGACAAGAGAAAGTTTCAGAACATAAGTGTGCAAAGTGTGCCGAGACATTTGGTACGAGATTCGATTTAATTCAGCATGTTAAAGAAAATCACCTCGAGAATACTTTCATTTGTCAACATTGTGGGAAAAAGTTTCTAAGACGTTCTGATTTGAATCATCATTTAAAGAAGCATAAGGACGAGAAAAATCAGTCTTAAGATAATAATATAAAATAAGATAATAAATGCTGCAAAGTTAAATTGTGGATTGTAAAAAATTGCATGAAAGTAATTAAATAGAAAAATACGATGATGTTGAACTTATGCGCATTAAATTTACAATGACTTAACTTATCTAAAGCTAATCAATGTAAAAAACAATTTTAAACCAATAAAATTACTACTGTATGCCAACTTTCAAGAATATCTCGTACAATTTTTTGTTATTATCTTCTCAAGTGGACACTTTATGAATCTCTGTACAAATTTATTACTTAATATTTTTATCAATTGGGTAACAAAACCGGGTCACATAAATTTTTTTAAATCAAATATCCTATCAGTTTAAATGCTATCTGCAAATTATTCTTGAATAATTACTAGCTAAAATGCTGAAAAGACTAGCTCGAACAAGATAATTCGATATGAAAATGCCTAATGCTAAATGAAAGAAGAAATCCGGTTACACACATGCATGCAACCAAAAGCCGCTCAAAAAATCCAAACTCACAATATAAGCACTCATTTTACAAGCAAAACAGTCAGAAGAATACTGAACAGCTGACAGCTGATTTTGTTAATACTCTCTCGTTTGATAAAAACACAACAAACAGAAGAAGCGATTACAGCCAAAAAAATATTTCGACAATATTACGGATATATTTTTCTGTCCATTTCATTAAAGGTTACAAATTACACTTGCTTTCAGCCAACCATCCAATTTAATTTCTTTTATATACCGACGTATAAAAATATTATATTAAACCTCAAACTTTAACAGTTTAAAAATGTTTCCGTCACAAGCATTTCCAAGTTTTTGTGTGTTTTGTTACCAGAGCATATACACTTGTGCTAAATCAGCTAATAGTTCAGAAAGTGTAGACAATTTTACAAAGTTTGTTAGTAGACTTACGGGAGATAATGGGATAGAAAAATTATTTAAGGGAGACGATGAACGTGAAATCCTTCCAAACTTGAATCTGCAATGTTGTAACGATTGCAATCTAATTGTTGATGGCTTTTGTGATTACTACCACCAGTTTAAAGTGTTAGAACTGCAAATGAATTGGAAATTGGAACAACTAGCAGGGATAATAAGTCATTGCAATAGAGTACCGTCAAGATGGAAATCAATGAATACATCTTTAGAAGAAACGTTCCCTGATGACATGGCACTGAGAATGAGGAGGCGTACTGCTATTAAAAAATATAGACAAGCCATTGAAGAAACATGTAAATAATATTTCATATTACAAAATACGGCAACATGAAAGCATAAATTTTCTGACGATACATACATATTTATTTATTTTAAAGGTCGTCAAAGGTACCTACAACAACAACCCCGAATCATGTTGGATACGAATACAGACTTACCCACAAATTTAAATATTACGAGACAGTTTAGTTTACAGAATAATACTGAAGTGTCGGATGTCAACAATGCCGTACAAGAGGAGGACACGACGTCAATGATATCATTAGATATGGAAATAGAGGCAGATATGAGTGATGACGATGACGAAGTAAATGTAGAAAATTCACAGCAGAGCCAAAATTCCCCGTAAGTAGTTTAATAAAAAATCAGTAATTTTTAAGTTCATTGCGGCTTCATGCTGTAATGAATAATCATTATTTCTTACAGTTTAATGGATCCCCAGAAAAAAGTCAAACTCGAGGCTTCTTCTGTCTCACCGGCTTCTGATGACCTTGATATTGAAATACAAACAGACCAGCGTGATGATCCAGACGCTTCTAATTTCAGTGACTATTACACTCAAACCGATGGTAGTAATTTATTACCGACAACGTCAGCACATTCAATACAAAGATACAGTTTGAGAAAGAAAAGAAAATCCGAAGCCCTTAAGTTGGAAATTAATAATTCTGATGACAGCGATAGTGAATTTTCTCCGGAAACTCATTCGGAACGATTTTCTGACAACGGTAGCAATTGTAGTGAAAACCAAGATGATGAACTACCTCAAAAGTCAACTTCAAGCAAACGTCAAAAATCCACTACCAAGTTGGACAACAAGAGTAAAGTGGAAACTTTTCACTGTCCCAAATGTAAAGCGCCTTTTAAAACTTTTTCAAATTACAGAAGACATCTAAATAGTAGGTTTTGTCCGAAAAATGATGAGGATGATGATACCGGAAACTTGAGGTGTGTGGAGTGTGATTTATTATGTAGTACGAAAGAGGAACTTTGGGTTCACCTTAGTGAAGACCATGAACACATAATTTGTGTTGAGTGCGGAATGGAGTATCAATCGAGAAAACAATTTAGCAAACATTTAGAGCGTCACAAGAGTCGAATAGGGTGGAAATTTGAGTGTTCTCATTGTTTCAAGAAATGTGCCTCAAGTTTAGCTCAACAAGAACATATCAGAATAGTACACGATGATGGTCATCAAAATATTTCCAGAGAATCCAACAAGTCTGCTTTAAAAATAATAGAAACGAAGTCAGAGTGGAAACAAATTAAGTGTCAAAATTGCTCTAGATGGTTTATGAGTAAGCAAGTTTATCAAACTCATTTATATTCACAGGCAAAGGGGAATTTTCAGTGCGATTTTTGTCCGCATTTGGAAACAAGCGTGTTAAAGTTAAGTACTCACGAATATCAGAGCCACTGCTCAGATGAAACAAAAGAAAAGGATCGAACATCGAATGATGGAAACCATGTCAATTTTCAACCTACTTGTCCACGTTGCCAATACAACTCTACCAGTTGTTCAGATTATCAATCTCACTTCGCGGAAGCACATTTTAAACTTGGGAATCAAAAATGTGTCAACGTCAAGGACAACCATAGTTCCTCTCAAGACCATGCAAGTGGTGAAACTACCGATGCACTTGAAAAATTAGCCATTAACAGAAAAACAAAAACTTGTGAAATTTGTGATCGAGTTTTTCGAGAATTTAGCTCAAAAGTGAAGCATTTAAAAGAGTGTCATGATTTACCTGGAAACACCGACAAAAGCAAACATCTCAATTGTCAAGTTGATGGATGTACTGCTTACTTTTTAACTGAATGTCAGCTACTATATCATCGAGTTGCAAAGCATAACTACAAACTTGACAGATCCAAAATATCATCAGAAAAAAATAAAGCTAGCAATAAAAAGTTTGAAAGTTTCCAATGTCCAAAATGTAATAAAACTTTTCAAGGTTTGAGGTCTTTCAGAAAACATACTAACATTTGTTCTAAAGCTAACGGTGATGAGGAGGAGACTGGAATTGTAAAGTGTGAGGAATGCGATTTAATGTGGAAATCGAAAAAGGATTTGTGGCTACACCAAAATGACGAACATGAGAGTAAGGTTTGTGTAGAATGTGGAAAGTTATTTAAAACTAAAAAGGAAGTTGATTTACATTTAGTTTATCATAAGGATCCGAAGGATTGGCAATGGGAGTGTTGTAGCTGTGGGAGGAAGTTATCTTCAAGAAAACAACTACTGAGGCACATCAAAAGATTACATGGTGATGATGGTGAAGATATCACAGAAATTTTCAATAAATCCTTAGAGAAAACGAAAGATAAATCCCCAAAATTGGAAACTAAAAATCTGACATATACTTTTAAGTGTAGCAACTGCAGTAACTCGTTTAGGAATGAGAAAGTTTACCAGAATCACTTCTATTTACAGAATAAAGGCAAGTTTAAATGTGATTTCTGTCCACGTGTGGAAACCAATGTGATAAAGTTAAGTAGTCATGAATATCAGAGCCATGGTTCGGAAATGACAGGCGAACATTCAAATATAGCCAGTAAATCATCTCAGTGGGCATGTCCACGTTGCAAATACGAGTGCACTAATTGTACAGATTATCAATCTCATTTTGCTCAAGTTCATTTCAAAGTTGAAGATCAAAAATGTTTAAAATCCTCAGGGGAAATGTCTGTAAAATCAGCAAAGGAAAAATGTATAAAATGTGGAAAGCTACTTGATTCAAAGAAGGCTTTATATCGGCATACCAAAAATGTCCATTCTGAGGTTACACTAACTTGTGAACACTGTGGAAAAGGATTTTCGAATCAAAAAAATTTGAATCAACATTTGGAAAGGCACAAGGACAGAAATGAATGGAAGTGGCAGTGTAGCAAGTGCGGAAGAAAATTAATCTCAAAGTCTACTCTGGAAATGCACATGAAATCTCATTCAAAAGAGAAACCGTTTACGTGTGAAGTATGTGGGGACAAATTCAAGTATGAAGTTAGTCTGAAAAATCATTTGAAGGCAAAACATGATTGTGAGGATTTGTTAGACGATGATACGATATAAATAAAGTAGTGATACAAGAAACTCATGAAATATCACTAACAATGTATTCTTAACATGTTGAGTAACGACGTTCAGATAATTCATAAAAATTATTACAATGAATAAAAACGCATTTAAAAACCATTTGGTGTTAAAAAACAAATAAATATTTACAAAATATGACTATTAATGAAATAAAACTATTTATGTCTTAAAATTTTATTTTATTAAAATTATGACAAAATAAATATTTTTCCTTTATTCCATTTCATACGTGTGCTACAGCTGCAAGTTTAATTTTTTATGAACTAAATAACCAAAAAATATCTACACCAAACAAGTTGCATAAAATGTACGATATTTTTTCTAAGATATTGTGATGAGAGATATGGTCATGCAAAATGAGAAAGTCAAGCAATTTATAAGCATATGTGGTGTAAAGCCGATGAACCGTGTTTGCATGTATTGCATTACAGGTGTATTTCATAGATATAAAAAAAGAATCATTTGTTCTTACAACTTCTATCAACCTGTTTCCTGCACTCAACATTGTACAGGTAGCTTGCAAGCTTTATTTATAAGAATGTAAAACAGATGTACTCAATAGCCAGCTGATATATCACCATCACTATCACATTATTTTCATTTTGTTTAGCTATTCAGATCACAGAAAGCTTGAAACTTTTCACCCTTCTTCCTGATATTTTTTATTTTAACAGAATTATTGTCCAAAATATTGTAAAAACCTGGAAACGTTGAAAATGTCATCGTTAAATCATTTAAGTGGGTTTTGTGTGTTTTGTTTAAAGTCTGTTCCAAACGAAAATATCTCCAATATTTTCAAGTTTTTGACCTGTCTAAAACGATATCTTGGTGAAAGTACATTATGTAAATTATTTACTGAGTTTATTAAAGAAACACCTTTAAAAGTTTTAACAAAATGTTGTCGCGACTGTCAAATATTACTCGAGGCCTTTTGTGACATGTACTGTGAAATTAAACTTTTGAAGTTAAAGCTAGAATGGAAACTAAGACAGCTTATCCGAATTATGAAATTAGCATCAAGAGTGCCCAGACGAGTGTGCGATGTGAATACAATTTTAGACAGTATTGTTAAGAATGACGAGGACAAGACTGAATATAATCGGAATATCATAAAGAACCTACGACAACATATTATTAAGACAGGTAACAATTTTTTTTGGTGATGTGAGTAGTAAAAGTGAGAAAATTATAAATTACAATAATCATAATCTGATTGGTTTCCTAGGGCATCAGAAGTCACTAGGATCACAACCCCGTGTTTTACTAAACAGATTGGAAAACATCGATGATAACAACTTATCGAACCCATTTACAGTCAAAGGCCAAGCTCAAATTAATTTAAATATAAACCAACAAGTAGACCCAAATATTCAATTGACCGAAGCGGCTCCCACTACAAATCACGATTTGGACCAGACGAGACCAGACCTTGATCTTAACAATGTTGATGACGTTGACATCAATAGTATTTCTCTATGTGGCAGTTTAATTGCTCACACAGATAAACACGAAACAGATGGTGATGACAACACAACTGACTACACTGCTGTCGGTAATCATCAAAGGTACAACCATAGCAACTACGCTACTACTATAAATAGTTATTTAAGCATATATACTTTTAGAGAAATAAATAAATTTCTTTAAATATCTAGTAAAGATGATCCCAATCAACAGGTGGTTCTCACCCAGATGAAGCTCGAGAATGGGAATTTACATAAGGAAATTCCGCATCCAGACCATTTCCCCGAACAAGACGTAGTTCCCGTACCAAACTCTTTATTGTTAAATGAAAACGACAATACGGCAAAGTTGCCGACCAACAATGAAAAATCTACCATAAGCCCTAATAAGCTTTACTGTTGCCACTGTAAAAAGAAGTTTAAATCTGTGGCTTGGTTAGGTGTTCACAACAGAAAATTTCACCCTAGCACAGTTTCTACTCCGAAAGATGAAACAAGCATGGAAAACGCAATCAGCACTTTTAAAACAGAGGACGATGCAAATGTTAATATGACATCCACAACCAAAAGCCAAGGGAGATATAATTTGCGTGAAAAACGTAATCGTAAGATTTTAGCACTCGATGAAAATGATTCCGAGGATAATACTTCAGAATCATTGTCTTCAATGTCGTCCACAAGTGAATCTGAAAATGATATGGAAGTCAAACCAGAAGCAGTACTTGTTATAAAACGTGTCCCAAAGACGATTATCTTTCGAAGAAAATCCAAATCTATAATTCGAAAATACAGACCTAGGAAAAAAGTACCTGTTAAACCGGAATGTGAAGAGGTGAACGGTGTAAAATGTTTTCGGTGTAAAATTTGTAAGCTAACATTTGTCAAGTCAACGTCTTTAAGGCGACACATTTTCGGTTCCCACAAATTCAAGGGTTTAAAAATCACTAGCAAAGAAGTAAACACAACCACAAGTTCTACTTTAACATCAAAACCTGTCCAAAGCAGCTTTAAATGTAACTTTTGCGAAGTTGTAATGGAATATCCATCAGACTTGGCAATTCACGAGACCGAACATGTTCCACGTGTTGAAACCGAAGAGGAACTGAAATCCAGGAAATATTTAAAATGTCCAAGATGCAAATTTCAGTACCATCAAACCCAGAAAGCGGCTTATATTCGACATCATCTCAAAGTTCATCTGAAAGTTCTAGGTGGCAATCATTCAAGTGCCTGCGCGATGTGCAGTGGTGGAAATGTTTACGCTCCTAACAGTGTATCCCATTATAATATATTTCATAACATAAATAAATTAGAAGACCCCACCAAAATTTCCAAGTGTGACTTATGCTCAGCTTTTTTCATCAAAGCGAGACAATTGTACAGACACAAATACCTGATCCATGATCAAAATAATCACAAATGTGAAATATGCGACGAAGTATTTCAAACGAGAGTTGGCTTGCGTGATCATAAAACAAAATATCATAAAAAATGGGACGAGAATCCGAATTTTCCAATTGGTTGTGATGTTGAAGGGTGCAAAAAGAGATTTAAAACACAGGGTGAATTCGAGTACCATAAACATTTTCACCAAAACTTGACGCCATGGAAGTATGTAAAAGAGAAGTGCTCCCAATGTGAAAAAGTATTTAGATCAAAGGCTCAATTACATGGACATATAAATAAAGCCCATTGCGAGAAAATATGTCAACTGTGCGGAAAAGGTTTCAAAACAAACTCAGCTTTACAAATCCATTTGATATACCATAAAAATCCAAATCAGTGGAAATTTCAGTGTGAGGAATGCGGAAAAAAGTGTGCAACCAGAACAAAGTTGGACGAGCACATGAGAACGCATACAAAAGAGAAGCCTTTTGTTTGCCAGTTTTGTGGAGAAAAGTATGCACATAGACATAATTGGAGAAATCATGTGAAAGCAAAACATGAGGATGAAGTGGGTGTGGATGAGGAAATTACAAAGATAACAATAAATTTTAAGGAAGCACGGTTTATGTCAAGAAAAGGTTCCAAGAAAGGAGATTGTATTATTGCTGGAGGATCCACTGAGCCCCAAAACTAGATTATAGGTATAATCCATAACTTGTGTAATCGGAATTTATTTTATTTATTTATAAAATTTTGTTCGTAAAATTTTTTTATACTGATGCTAAACAAAATGTTTTAGTGACAAAGGCTGTTTTAATGTGTTGCATTTACATTTCAGATGCAATCTTTTATCGTGTTGTTCTTTATTTCTTATCATTTAGCCTGTCACCAAGATATGTACATTTACTATAGATGTAACATAACCAAATGTATATCCAGCCAGTTTGGAAATTATATTTTGTCGTACTATCATAACTAAAATTACAATAACAATTAATTAAAGGCCAAAATTTATTGCTGGCGTTCAAAAAAAATTGTACAGAATAAAAGTTTTTTTTAAATGCTAAACTAGGCTGATTATCAAGAACAAAATACTAAACCAGTAGTTTTTGTAATGCGATCCACTTTTTTAAACCATTACCCATGATTAATCTCGCATAAAATACGGTAAGTGTGTACACAAGCATCGCTAAAAAACTTGTAACCCTTTGGCAGATAATCAGGATGAATTACCAAGCCTAATCAAGTGGTAACTGGTTCCAAATGATATATATCGTCAACTATAGTTGAACTTGGAGTTTCATTGTTATGCCAGACGAATTGAGATGTTGATTTGGCGTCTCGACCACTCGTCCAGAACACTACCAGAAACAATTCAGCCAATTTTGAAAATGTTTTCAAGAACACAGTAATATTTAAAAAACATATGTATTCTTTAAAACTAACTTCCTTGAAAAGTCTCATTGTTGCGTGCACTCGCAAGTAAATCTCTTTGTCTGATTGATGTAATGGCGGCAATTTGCATTCCGCTTTGACTGCAAAATGTACCAACTTCCTCCCAAGGCTAAAAAAGTTTCTCAAAATTACTTCTTTCACTATGAGTACCTGCTTTATAAAAATGAATTAGTAGAAAATACATACCAATCCTGGAAGCATTTGGGCGAAGAAACTTTTTCCGTCCACAGTTCCTAGATAATTCAAGTTAATGTTTCCCCCTCCTAGAGAAAGTTTACATTTAAAATG
>JAQFZG010005423.1:0-10353 GCA_034695465.1 Entomobrya nicoleti
CAGATAAGATTCTTCGTAGGAAATATTGCTTTAATTTTGAAAATAATTATCATTATGTTGAACTAGTTATGTTATACAGTGTATAATTTGTATAAGGTACGTTCTTGAAGATTTTAACTAGTTATTAGTGGCATTCAGATAATCTACCATCCACGTCTAGATATGTACATAATTTCCCTTCAGTCCGATTACGGCTTGTATAAAATCATGGGTAGCTCTAGTCTAACATATTATAATAGAAGTCAAAATGATGAAACGTATTTCCAAAGAATGTGAGCAGAATAGTTGGGTTAGCAATAATGGAAGGTGAAATGAGGAGGAATTGTTTAATATTACAGTGAAACTTGATGGAATAGTGGGGATGTTGGTGGTGGTTGTAGTGGCAGCGGTTGCAATGGTGGTCGCAGGATAAAAGTATTGCTGGTTTAAATACAACGTGAAGGCTTTTTCTGATAGTGGTGGTAGTAAAGGATGAACATGATGAACGTGCCGACAGTCGACTGTTTCGAAGTCATCATAATGAAACCGCATCAGCATTTTGTAACACGAATGAAATAAAAGCGCGGTGTTACTTTTCCTACGATCTAAAATAAAATATATTATGAGTTATAGTCCAGTACAAAGGCAAATCTGCTTGATAGCAACATAACATCATAAACTCGAATTTATTCCAAATAAATTTCATAGAGCATTTTCAGTTATAAACTCTAGAATAAAAAGAATATAAAGATACATGATTGGTAAAAAAAATACTTTATAAATAGTTTAATGTTTCTGTCCAAAATTAAAATGTCGATACTTCGTCCTAAATCCTGTTGATCAACAAAAACCTAAATAGTTAAATGACTTTAAATAACATTTTGGCTTAAATAATATAGAGGCTACGCTTACACTTGAATAATAAAAGGCATCCACAAAACTCCTTCGAGACGTGCTTTTACGAAACGAGACACAAGTGTAATTATGTGAATATGAGAACGTTTCCCTTCGGTCACCTGAGAAATTGCAAGCGATTGTTTTGGGTAAATCGCTCTAGGTGGTTTTATATTTCGAGAAACGTAATTTTTCCGAGATGAGATGAGTGGGAATCTAGTATGTAGTACCAAAATTTGTTTTGCCATCTTTGTTAGAAAAAGGTAATGGGATATATATGTATGTGGGAACTCGGTTCTGTGTGTAAACATGTAATATGCAGTGAAAATGGATCACGAAATAAAATTACAGGAAAATGGAAAAGGCACGTATTTTAATGAATGTATGATGATGAGTATACTGAGTAGTTTGAGTCAACATGAAAGTGAATAAAATTATGGGATGATGAGAAAAACGTGAAATATGAGGAGCAAGGAACGTCGACTAAAAATATGGAGGATGACAGCTTCCATCATAATCTTTATCATCGAGTAACTCCACTCGAAATCACTTCTTTACTCGTCGACGAGCGTCAAAAAATAAAAATGGAAAATACAGCAAAAATTTATATGCTAACGATAAGTAAGGAAGTTACTAGTCTATGTGTGTATATGATGAAATCATCTGAAACACTTTACTTTTAAAATGTGGAAATATGAATAGAAAGGGATACATTATCTCTCGTTTATCAAGTTATGCTTTTTGTTGACTAATTAAATATTTATCATTATATGTAAGTCTTTTATTATTTAACATACAACTAAGTACATGTTTTTATACTTTGGACTCAAATTTGAATTAGCATATATACATCATGGATAAAAATTGTTTTTACAACATAACTGTATAATTTACCCGGGCTCGTGTAGTGTGTGTTAATGATTACACTTACATAAATATAGGAAACTTCGGCTTTCTGGAGTTTTGTTTCATGACTGGAATCACATCTGTAATATCTGAAATATGTAAATATTCGTTTTTATGTTTCTTTCTGGAAGTGACATTGGTGAGCACGATCTTGTAAAATAAAGTGGTGTCCGTGTACTCAAAATGAAATTAGCCAAAAACGCTTGATTACAAACAAGACTTTCTTATTATCTGCTGATTGCATACTCTTATAATACTTGACCATAAAATGCTTGTACAATAAAATGAAATTGCTAAACACATGCATACATGGTACATTTTATTTTACACACAATCAACTTATGGACAATTTTTTTGTTACGTTATTTATATACATATAAAGTCAGAAAAGTCAAACAGTATAAAATTGCCTTCATTTAGTCTAAAACAGGATCCTTTTTCGATGATTCACCCTTTTTCTATGCTGGCCATTTAAACTGAAACGTGACAGATGAAAATTAAGAGCACATATGATTAAATACATTCTCCACTGTTCCAATGATGTTATTCAACTTAGGGTTTTTATTTAGTTCATTTCAGGAATAACCTTAAACGAAAAAAATTGAGTAAAAAACTATTTTCTTTGAATTTTTGAAAATGAAGAGACATCTAATTGTGACAAAGTGGTCTGAAAATGATAATGAAGAAGGTACAAGATACTGTTTTCTCAAGGGATTTTTCCATTTGTCATACTAAAAGGGTAAAGAGACTGATACTCATAATGATACAGTACATTCTATAATAAAAGAAACTAATTAAGAAAAATGAATGATGCCCTCTTCCTCTAGTGAAGCCTATCAATCAAAATTCCCAGTCCCTTGAAACTAGCATAAGATATAAATATAAAAGTCTCAAACTTTGCTTCAAAAGACTCCAATAATATTATACATTATTTAAACTACTACTACTACTACTACTAATTGAAATATTGAATAAACTATATTATTAGACTTGTTCTTGTCCATTGTAACTCTGATACTCCAACTGGTTTCGTTACTTGAGTTTGAGTGTTGCATTGCGTTGAGATGGATATGACGTTATGTCGTCGTCTTCCTCTTTGAAATAATGTTGAGTTCGTAAATGCTGTTTTAGTGCTGTACTGTTGCTAAAACTTACCCTTCTTCTCAGCTAGACTTCTCCAACAAACTCAAATACTACCCATCCAACGACAAAAATCATTTTGATGCTCACTCTTTCCAATTTACTCCGAGCCAGTCAGTCATTCTGCCATGCCACGATGATATTTTTGGCCAAACTCCTTTTTCCCAAAATCCGATGAGAAAGAGAGCAGAAGAGAGAACGAAAGAGAGAGTAGATCTTGTTGTGAAGGATTAAATTATGCATCAAGTAAGCATCCTCTCTTCTCTCCCTCACATACAAAGTAAGTAGTTTCAGGTCAGGTTATGTCTGCTGGTGTTTGGATATAGTTAGTTAGACAACTTCCTTCTCTCTTCTCTTGGTTGAGTACCTAAAAAACTACTAAGTGCATGAGACTCCTCTTCTCCTACACAAGGTACTAAAATGTAAAAGTAAAGTACAAGCAAAATAACTTAGTTATGTTTAAAAAGTGTGCTTTTGCATTAGTTATATCATCATCATCTCCGTCTGTAGTTGTCTTCCTCATCGTCATCCATTCGCTATCACCACCGCCCTCGATCTCCCTACATTTTTAACAAAGGAGACGTTTGTCTTGTTTGCTATGATATATAATGAAAAATTCTCAAGTGGTTATGACATATCTGCTGATCTACAAGCTATACCACCACCACCGCTGTTACAGCTACTGCTACTAACTGCCTTCTTGTATTTAAAAAAAACAGTAAATGGAACAAGATGAATGACGAAGGAAAGGGAACGACATGGACAGCAAAGTAGAGAAACCAAAACCAACAATGTAGAGTAAATTTTTTTATCGTGTATTTCCATGAACTCTTTCAGACCACTGTTGTAGCTATGTACAATGAATGAGAAAAGGAGCACGAACAACATGAACACAAGTAGCGGTGGTAGCAGTGAAAGATGCACACTTATTTGACAGACGGCTGGGGTTATTAAATTTTCCTAAGAGCTCTTTCCTGCTCTGCTAAAAGCAATATAAAATATATGATGTTTTTCCTAAATTTTTAACTCGTGGGCATTTTCAGTACAGCCTTAGCAGAACTCGACTACTTACACAGGTTTCTCGTTTATAAGATGTGGTACGAAAGTAAGGGTTTGTGCGATGTAAATGAATGAATGTCACGGCGTGAACGTGTACAACGACAAGGACCACTGCCGGAGTTGGGCTGTATTGTAAGCAGTAAGCACACTTTGCGGCACATATACCAGTTCGCGGTAATAATGCACCTCTCCCTCTCATTATTTCACTTTTTGTTACAGCTTTTTAATAACTAAAACTCAGCAGAATATTCTAATTTGATAGGACAGCTTGAGAGAGTCGGAGTCTTTGTTTGAGTAATTTGATATTTGATCAAAAAGTTGGGAGAGTTTGGCTCCTTTTTCTGCTCTGCTAATAATTCTGATGTTGCACTTGTACGATTTATTGTTATGAGTGCATATTTGTTTAAAATTAAGAGAAAGGCAACAAAAATTTATAACATGACATGGGGTTTATAACTTTGAAAAAAATGAAATTAGATTTTGTCGTGTGTGAATAAAAAGCATCTACAAAAGGAGACTATGCTCCCTTTTTTAATGGAAAACCTTGCAAGTGCATGTGGATGGATAGATATTGACTGAAAGAAGCATGCAAAAGAAGCAAGATCAAAAACGCTCAGATCGGAAGAAAACCATTTTATGAGAGAAATGCTGCATTTACTCCGCTTGAATGGCTCGTTGTAATAAAACGAGGTCATATGCACAGATGGAATCTCTTTCATATCATGAATGATTAATAAGGGCAGAGAGAGAAGCAAGCTATTGA
Source organism: Entomobrya nicoleti (assembly GCA_034695465.1). NCBI lineage: Eukaryota > Metazoa > Arthropoda > Collembola > Entomobryomorpha > Entomobryidae > Entomobrya > Entomobrya nicoleti. The sequence continues at coordinate 4,742 of JAQFZG010005423.1, forward strand.
ATCTTTGATGTGCAGCCTAGCGTACATATCAAACGGGGAGCACAAGCACACCAAACACTTTTCTCATATAACCCATATGGAAAATGATGATGTGATCTCTTTGTAAGGGGCCGAGGCCGTGCCGTGGTGTACGCCACAACACCAAGAGTTGAATGAGAGTTTCTGCAATAATGATATGTATGTATTCAAAAGATGGTTCTCTAGATTCTTTTTACAATATCCGAGTATCCAAGGATGCCGAGGGTTCATCTACAGAGGCCTTGTACTGACTCCTGCTATATGGAATATTACAATGGTGAGGGTAATATAGAAAAACGAAAATAGTTTTAAACTGTTTTATCACCAGTCTAGTCAGGTTGCATGCACTACGGGGCCTTTTACCTGTTGTTATTGCCCTTCACATTTGGGGAAAGTACCTGTCTTGTGTAGTGAAGTAGGTAGGTACTTAATGCCCTTCGTAGTGCAGTATGGAAAAGTTCAATAAACTTTGGTAAAAGTAATAAAAAACGTACCCTTTACACACATCGTTGTGGGAGAGACAGAAGAAAGGGATTTTTTTCTGCTAATCGCATTGAAAATCCTTGATCCTACTGAAGGGTCCAGATATCGATTTTTTGAAACGAACCCATCATCAATTTGTTGTAAATGCGTCACCGCTTTTGGCATTCACCGCGTGCCTTATGATTTATATTGAAACATACAGGCCAACAGTGAAGACCGAAAGGGGACTGTTTCTGATGGACGGACGACGAATGAATAAAGTAATTTTTTCTTCTAGCCGGATGACTTCTTACCCTATCTGCTACTTTCCATTGCTGACGATGTGGTGGTATATTTTTGACCACCGCCACTGCTGTCACATCATCTTCGTATCTTCTTAAAAGGAATATGATGCTCGCTGTCAGCGTTCCATTAAGAAAACGAAAATTATTTCCGCCTTCACACAATAAGAGAGCCGTCAACAATTCAAGGATTTTAGATTGGAGGACTTCAGGAAAGTGGACATAAATCCGGAGTAATATAAGACAAGTTACATCCACTTTCCTTTCTCTTTGGTTGATACTTTCACAAAAAATGTCACTTCACAGTAGCAGTAACTCGGATTACTTTGATAAAAAAAAAGAAGTCACAAAAATGTTCAATTTAACATCCATGTATCCACAGCAGGCAATGTCACTGTCATCATCTTTCCACAAGCTTTTTTAGGTTTGGTCGATTTTCTTTCAATAAAAAATCACAAAAACAATAACCGTATTTTCAAAACATTTACATCACAAAAAAATCATTAATTATCACTTTAATTTATATTACATATTTTCAACTTGTAAAGTTTCCACTTTCTGTATCACTTACTGTTCACGAGCAACAGGGCAATTATGTTGATTATATCAAAGCTACCTATTTATTTTTATGTAGGACCAGGTGCGTAAAGAGTTATCCTGCCATGCAAAAATAAGTTTTTATTACACCTCCTTTCAACCATTTTAGCAATCTTACCTGAACAGACACTACTAAAGTCACACTGTACAGCAATTGTTTTTACAATAATGAACACAAATATCAGCTAAAAAATTTGAGCACTGCAAGTTTTTTGGTCTTGTCTAGACAGCTTTCATTCCATAACTGTTTCTCCATAAAAGGAATCTCACTTAAAATTTACTGATATTCTACTTGTACTACTGCTTTGGCCAAATAGCTATGAAAAAGATGTGATCGCCCTTCTCTCTTCCCTCCTTACTTATTCTCTCTCAAAGTGAATGAGTAAGCAGAAAAAGCGAGCTACGTTTCTGGTGTGCATTGTGCGTCTCTTTCGGTTAAACAGCATATCTCAAAAAGTAAAGATGGAGGATATTTTCGGGAGGGAGCAACATGAAGGGGGAAAATGATGATGGTGATGGTGGAGGAGTTTTTTTCGGGAGAGAGAAAAAAGAAGAAGCTTGTGAGACGGAGAGAGAGACTACTTCGGGTAGTTGCACAAGGTTCACCGTGATCCAGCAGACTGTGTGTCTCACAACCCTATTCCAATGCATTTTACAGCCTCCTTTTAACACACACACACTCATACAGTCATACAGACAGTCAAAGAGAGAGAGAGAACCTAGCCTTCTTTTCCCGTCTCAGCTCGTTGGCTCCTCCGTTGCTCGCTCCTTCCATATTCCTTTTCCCTTCTTTCTACTTGTCTCTCTCTCTCACTTTCCATCCACCACCGCCACCATCCAGCAGCTTTACTACTTACTTTACTACTTGCTTTTTATGGGAAATGCAATGTAATGTATGTATGTACGTGGAACAGCAACTACTGCTTCACTACTTACTTTTCCACTGCTCTTCTCTCTTTCCCCGTGTGTGCCATGGGATTTGCATCTGCGTACATTAGGATGGCACCTGTTTACAGAAAGAAATATCCAATGAAATCACGAATTCACAGCTCCTACGCTACTACTATTACTACTACCGCTGTTTTTTACTATTATAATGGCTTTTTCCTTGTACACTATTATAGCCAGACAGAGAGACAGAGAACCACACTGCTCCCTGCTACTACCATATTCACCGCACACACGTCCTCCTATCATCCATTCGATTCTTCATACATATGTCTATCTATCTTTTTCTATGTTATTATATGCACACGTAATAATAATTCGAGAATCTATATGGATGGATGGCACATCACATGAAACATCTCAAGTATATAATACGTGTACACATTTTATGCCGTTCCCTGTGCCTATTCTCTGCTGTTGCTGCTCTCCTGTTACTACTACTGATGATGATGATCCTTTTTCATACTGACATGCCATATTGTTTTAAATCCTTTCACTGCATAATATTATGGCTCTCAAGAACCACTACAACTCCAACCCTCTCTCTCTCTCTCTCAAACTCCCTTGCTTCAACTTAGCTTCGCATCTATTCTACTCCAAGGAACTCAATACCTTTAATGGCCATAACTTTCATGTATGCATTGTGATTTTCACTACTCACTCCTTCCCAATTTGTTTCCTTCGTTTTCTTTAGTCTCAACTTTTGGGCTCATCCTCTGTCGCATGCCTATGTATGATAATTATTGTCATCATCACACCAATGATGAAATTGCGATCCGACGAAAGCGTAGTGTTAAAGATTGTTTAGTGGTAAATGCAAGTGTCGAGCCAAAATCTAACTGTATTTAAGTCTATTTGGGTGTAGTATTTCATGCTTGATGTTGTTACGTTGTACACAAGGAAAAATATTTTAAGTACAAAGTAAATGTTAAATTACATTATAGCTAAGCGCTATGAATAATAGTGGGCGATCTCCCAATACAATGAATTCATGCATATAATAGTATGTATAGCCAAAGATATTACTATAATGAAAAAAGAAGATAAAACATGTTGGCAAACTCGAAATCATGTAATATTTCTTTTTATAATCAAGTAGGTATTGTGAGGCATCTAAATGTCTGGCTGGATTTGAATCATGTGACCTAAAGAGTCTAGACAATCAAATTGGGTTCTGATTTTTTACATTTTCTTAAATTTTCTCCACGAAGCAAAATAACAGATCTAGTCTTAATATTAACTACAGCAAATATTGCGTACTGTGACTTTATTTATTTTACAATACCACTTTTTCACGATCTATTGCAGCGAGATCAAGGAGCAATAACACAGTAACTTGTTTTCGTCTTCTAGCTGTCAAAGAAGAGAACATGAGAAACACATAATGAATGGGTTTTAGACTCCAGGTTGCAGAGGGACCTCCTCTGGATGCTATTAATCCTTGATTGTAAGTCTGAGCTTTGAACTGCGGCCAGCTCCTCACTGTTTCACTACGGTTTACAATGTGTATCTAATGTATATGTATATTTTGGATGCTATATTACTGCTGATATTTTTTTATCGCGCAGGCAGCAGCCAAAACAACATTTCTCCCTATGTGTGCTGCTGGAATATACCATTTTCTGTAATGTGCACAAATTCTCGGGAAAAGAAGGGAAAAGTGAAAGAGAGACGATTTCAATTTGTCTCCATTTTTTCTCTTCCTTTTTTTCTTTTACTCTAACTCTCGCCAAACTTTGTTACAACTACTAATACACTCCATATATATTTTGTGATCATATGTATACTACTATTACCATCATCACCACAAAAAAATGTACAATGGGCATTATTATTGTGGTGGTGGTGATGTGCGGTAGTGGCAGAAGTAGTGTTGATGTTGATGGTGCAAGCAAGAAAGAAAAACCATTTTCTTGCCAAAAAACTCCACTTTCGTTCATTCATGCACCGAAAAAAAGAAGGTCGTCAGCAGCATCACTCCTCAACTAACATCATAAGAGACGATGATCACCATCATCGTCATCATCATCAATTTCAACTGTACAACCAAATGTACTACAATGCATCCAAAATCCACACACAACATAGATTGAGCAGTGGTGGTGTAATAATAACAAAAAAAAATCAGCAGTGAGCGGGCAGGCAACCAAAATGTGTTCGGCATCGGCATTTCAGTATTATTGAGTCGGTGTTTTTCTTGTGATGATTTTGCCTATTCGTCACAAGTACACATACAATACAACCCTCCTAAACTGTATTACACATTGTTTTTTGGCTGCGGTCCTATTCTGGCTCCCTTTTTTACTTTTTTTCTGCTTGGTGAAAACTGCAATAGGTATATACATATAATATGTATATTATCATGTGCTTGGTTGTTCACGTAAGTAACGCACAAAATGTGTGCAGTGCACACTGTGCACTGTCACAGTGAAAAGAGTTTTACGACAGTAACAGTACTCTATGCTTGAAGTAGTTTAGATGGATACACTGATGCTGATGTGATGTCAGTTGCTGTAAATATATGAGCAGCATGTACAACCAGAACAGCGATACTAATGGATTTTCCTGCATTTTACAACATCTCGTTGTTTCCACCATAAATGCTTTAGCTGGGGATTCAAGTGATGTGATTTAAATTATTGCAGAAATAGTTTCCAACTATAAGGACTCGAGCTACAAAATATGCACAGAAGTTACGGCTTATTTATGGGATTTTATCTTAATAGTGAGTAGTGATTGATCATAAATGCTGACGACAGTGTGGTACTTGAATGATCAATGTGTAGATTCCTCAGGCTATGCGGCCAAATATAAGATTATCAGAAGTACGAATTCTGATGAATTATGTTGGATGGACGCTTGGATGAAAGTAAACTTTTAACTAAAATGCCAACGAATTTTATGAACCATTTCTACATTTTCCACTAGCTCACTGCTGTGAACGTAATGGCAGCATGGGTGGTGAGCAAAATAAGTAAATGAAAGCAGATGATATAACGCAAAGTTTTTGCTATTTTATTGGATAAAGTGAATAATTACATGGGAAGCAGATGTGGTTCGTGTGTGTGGATGCTTCAGTAACAGCAAAACGTATTTAGAGTAAAAATGATAAAAACCAGTCTATTGAAATTGAGAAAATGAGACAGAAAAAGTTTGTAACGAGTAGTAATATACATACGTGTTTTCCAAACTTTTGTGTTCAAAATTTAACTTGTTAGTGGATAATTAATGTGTTGATTGAGAAAGTAAATTGAAAAATAATCATATGCAGTGCAGTGTGTATCT
>JAQFZG010005424.1:0-10353 GCA_034695465.1 Entomobrya nicoleti
AAATTGGCAGGTTTATCCAGCATGATTGTGTAGCCCAAACGTGTCTTCATTCTCATAACACATTATCACTCTCAAGTCCTGAAATGCATTGCTGACGTGACGTAATTTATCTTTGTCTACTCATAGCGTACCGAGAAATTAACTCGTGGCGTAAAGTAATTAATTGCAGTGGAACGTTGGTTACGCGAAATTGCTAATCAACGATTTAAAAAAATGCTTCATCATGACACTGGATGCCACGGATTGACGAATACATATAATCAACTGTTTTTTTTGTATCTCAGCATGTAAATGATGGAGCAGAATAAAAATAGTGGTACGATTATTTAAATATACTATCTTGATTAAATATTGTTTCTGGATTTCCTTTTCCATGTTCATTATTTTTATTTTCCAGTATCAGCTAATCACTTTAGTTTTTTTCTATCATTTTGAGGAATATTATATAATTGGTAAGTTAATTATTTCACGAACTTTATTCTGATCTTGATTTTTTTTCTCCTATAAGTTTATATGCTTTGTAGACTACATGCATAGGTACAACTGATTTGGATACGATGTAATGTTATTCTGTTCAGTTTCGTTAAATATTTAGGTTGTGGCTTCCATGTAAATTTTCTTATGGTTAAAACACGGTGTATTTAAATAAGCATTTGTTGTACATTCGCTCTATATGTGGCTCGATATCCTCGATATGGAAAGGAAATATTAGGAATTTTACTTACGGTTGTTATGACTGTAGCCATTTCCAGGAAAAAAAACTCATTAGATAACACCAAATTCCATCATCAATTTAATCAGTGATTTGGCAGCAGAGTCATCACCGCTGGATATTTTTTCGTTAGTTCGTGAGAACTTTTGCTTGAATCAGTTTTAATTTTTGAATTTCAACTTCGTTGTTTTGTTAGCCAGTTAGGTAGCTTTGCAATTTGGTGGCTTATGTAATAATGCTGAAGTAACATTATCCACATGCACTTAGTTTATTGTCGTTTAACTTGTAATAATACAAATCTAACATAGCATTTGTATTTTCTCCATGAAATTGTGCTGCTGTGCTTTATGACGATAGTTAATTTTTTTGTGTATTGATTTCAAAGTAATGAAACACCTCAGGTAAAATAACGTAAAAAGTTTTTTACAAAGTCGTAGTGTTCTTTAAATAAAATTGTTTTTCATATTTAGGATTTTGTTTACAATATTTAAGTTTACATGTAATTGGAATCTGTACAATTTTTAAGCTTTTTGAATTCTGCATGGATATAATACCTTTGTTTTGGCAGATGGTAAAACAAATAAATTATTTTTTATTACTAAATTTATGCAATTAAATTAAATTATTTAAACAGATGTATTTGACATCTCATTGAAACCCAAACTTTAACATATTAGCGGAAAATTGAATACATTAATTAATTATCATACTTCATGATGACGTCCAAAGTATACAACTGTAAAATGTACATTGTTTCTTTTAAAAACGTTATACACATGTTGTTTAATCACCTGATAATCTGATCACCATGAAACTCCATAAAAACCACAAAACAGATTCCCTTGTTTTTCTAAATTAAATTAGAGTACTCATTACCACATAAGAACAATAACCCGTACTAATTTTACACACGCATTCCAATTTATATTGACTTTGCCAAGCTTATATAAAAACAAGATTTCAGTGACATGAACATACTATCAGTTTAGTTCCCCCAGCAACATCCTTTCTCTCCACAAATAAAAATCATTCCAACGGGCATCATGATCGTCCCATCACCGTTCTATTTTTATTTCCGGTGGGATAATTTACTTTTCTCTTTTTTACTTCTAGTTTCCTTACAAATAACAACAGCAGAGTACAATGGTAACTTAAATTTAACAAAACCATTACATTAAATGAACTATATAAACTTACTAATTATTAATTTACTTATGTTAATATAGATCAACAGAACGTGGTAAAAATCGCAGTAAAATCGCAAGCCACAGGAAAGGAATACAATTTAAAGTTAACCAAAACAGGTAATATAATCAATCGTTTAACAATTAAAAATATCACTCATAACTTAAATTATAATTTGGGTAACGTTTATGTTAACTCATTTGTATTTATGTAGATGATTCAGCTTTACTACATCCAGATATCAAGGTCATTAGCATTGCATCCGCAGACACACCAAATAAAAAAGAAGAAAACCTTTGGATCTCATCCAGAAACACAGAAGAACAAGTGAAGAGAGAAGAACAAAGCTTGTACATTGACAATGAGAACTTGGCAGCAGTTCGTTTGGCTTATGATAGCGAGAAAGGTGAACACTATCCGGTGGTAAGCAAACATACATACATATTTAAATACATATACCTATTACCTAATATAAAAATAAACAAAATCAAATCTAGTAAACTTCTTATAATACATTTTTGTAGAGTGGCCTTGTAAATGGAAAACGTCTGGTTAAAAAGACTGAAGCAGACAAAATAGCAAATATAATCGAAGATGGGTTATCCACAAATAATAACCAATCTGATTACAGTACGAAAAATACAAAATTTAATCAATACACTATCGATTAAGTCTCACGATACCCATAATGCTAAATATTTGAAACCCTTTAAAAATATATTTCAGTTGACATTGGGCGAACCCTCACACCATCCATATCTCCAAATAGCGACATCCCTGCCATTGTTGAAGTGGCTCTCGTCTGCGACAAAGAATTCGGCGACAAATTCAACCACAACCGTCAAGCTATTCTAGACTACTGGACTGTATACTTTTGGGACATAAACATGCGCTATCGAACACTCCCCACCTCCAAAATATCCTTTCGCTTAAATTCCATCATCATAATTTCCTCCCCATCAGGACAACCCTTCATTGAACAAAGTCGTGCGTCCGATGGCCGAGCCGAATTTGGTCGAATTTTGGAACGTTTCTCAAGCTGGATCTACTCCAAACGGGATTTCCTTCCTAAATTCGATATGGCAATTGCCGTAACAAATACTCAATTAGAATGGGGTGGTGGTCTGGCCTACTATAGAGCAGCATGTTGGACCGACAACAATGCTGAAAAGTTTTACGGCACATTGGTCTGGAATGATGGAGGAGATTGGGGAAGCTTGACTGTTGGTGCACATGAAATTGGACATAGTGTGGGGGCGCCCCATGATGATGACCCGGGTTTCCCTGGGGGCACTTGTAACTCAAGAGGTTATATAATGAGTGGGGGTAATGATGAGTTAAAATGGTTCTTTAGTCCATGTAGCGATCGGACTATTGGGGATTTTGTGGGGTCGAATGAGGGTAGCTGTTTGAAGCGTTTGGATGAGACTAGTGGAGCCCCAGCTATTGATCCTGATTATTCTGGGGTTTCAGCGCCATCTATGCAGGAGCAGTGTAGGAGAAGGTTAAATAATCCTAATGCTTTTACGAGGGAGGAGGATGAGGGCAATTGTAAGGTAATGAAATGCTGGGTTACTCAGTCGGATGGTGGGTGGTTGATATGGAGTTTACCACCGGTAGATAATACACCTTGTTTGGGGGGAGGGAGATGTTTTAGGGGAAGATGTAGGGGGATGGGGAAGGTGCTGAAGAATGTGGGCAGTGGGAATTGTGGGAGTACGGAAGATCCTTTTAATTTTATGACGCCGTTGGGGGTGGGAGAGTGTGCAGGGAAAGGGGCTACGCCGTTAGAGAAGTTTGTGGTGGAGGAGGGGAATGGGGGAAATGGGAAATATTTGTTGACACCGTGGAATTCGAAGGATGCGGGGGAGAATGGGGATAAGTGTTTGTATACGGGGAATGGGGAGGGGGATGGGGTGTGGACGGATAAGTGTGATAAGGGGAATCCATGGCAGGGTTGGGAAATGAATGGGGTGAGGGGGAGAAGTGGGGAGTTTCTGTTGAGGCATAAGGTGTCAGGAAGGTGTGCAAAACAGGTGGGTGCTTGGGTGAGGAGTTATGGGTGTAATTCGGGGGATACGGGGATGAGATGGACTTTTGTGTAAAAAGAACATTGAAAAAATTGAATAAAAAATAAAAGAAATGTGAAAATAAAATTGAATTTGTTGATTTGTTTTAAGGATAAAGTTAATGTGAAACTAATTGGTGGCATTAAAATCGGTTTGGTACAGTGATTCTTATGATTTGATTATTAAACCCAGAATATTAAGGAAAACGTAATACTTCCCTGGGGAATTTTTTAAATTGCTTGCATTTTTTCAATAAATGAGCTGAATTTTGCGGCTGTCACATTTTGAGGTGCTGGCGGTCTTGACTTATACTTAAATCCTTGCACTAACAAGACACGCCAGTTTGATTCAAAGAACGATGCCATTCACAATCAAATTATATTATGGTATGAGAGCATTTTATAAATCCTAACAAACGGTTTACATGTGTTAGAGGATCAAGTGTTTCAAGTGATTTTTAAACACATTACCTTTATTTGAATTTAATAAGAGATAGCATGCATTCTGTTTGTGATACTTGAAAATTTACATGTATACTATTTATGCATTTTATTCTCAATGGTGAATATAATCTTTTGAAACATAAATTGACGTGTTGTTGTTTTCGTTTTGTTTCTACCTACCTCACAACTTTTTCTATTGAGACTTTATTTATGTATTTAAACAAGTTTTTTTTAACATGCTAGGGGCTAAAAAAGTCCTATGATTTCGGGTTCACGTAACAGTTGAATGACTTCTTATTTTTAGCATGACCCGAAGTAGTTCGTGAAATGTAAACGAATCAATCACAATAGAATTTCACTGAAAAACATTCTCAATGATAAACTAACATGTCAGTATCTTTGTTCACGTCAAATCACAACGCTTAGCATACTGATATTTAATATGTTTATGATCTCTGCAAATCATGTGAAAACTGTTTTTCGTGCTAGAAATAGTAAAATATTGAGCTAAAAATATACGAAGTTTTCCTGTTTCTCACATTGTTTTTCTTTTTGGTAGTTTTAATATAATTACAAACTGAATTTAGTTATGACATTGCACCAACGCAATATTTAAAGGTCCACTTGCACCGGAAATGGTTATTGGTAAAACTCAGTAAAATATTTTCAACACTTAAATGCATCTATTTAATTTATTCAAAATACTTTACTCGAAGCATTAATATTGCGTGTATAACATGTTTTTTTCAGTCCTTTGAATTTGCACATACCTTGAATAAAAAAATCTTATTCACATATTTGCTTTTTTGTCCGTACTATAATGGCAATGATGGCTGAAATTATTTTATTTGTGCAATGGATTAATGATTGATTTGCTGAATTTTTTCTCAGGCTATTTACATAGATGAGCTTGATTAGAAATATTAGCAGAAATTTGTATGAAAACAAAACAAAAGAAAGTTTCTATAAATAGTTGATAGTGGCGTACAGCGTTGGATATTAATTCCTTTTGTGTTTTCAATCCTGATTTCAATTTTTTTAGAGTATATAACAACAAGTACTTTAACAAAGATCTACAATGGATACCCCTACAGTGAAATTCGAGGACCATATGGAATTTTTAAAGCAAGCTAGTGCCATATCAACAACCTTTTTTGTGTTATTTCTTTCCATTCTAATATTTATTTACAATAGTTTTAAAAAGTGTAAGAACGACGACGGGCCAGATACAGGTCAAAAAACAGAATCACATATACCAGTTGTGTCACTGTTTGAATATTTCTGTACTTTGAAAAGTCATCACTACGGTAAGAAAAGTACCAAATAACTAATACACTGGTTTATTGATTGCTCCTTTTTGAAATTGTAAGCGTTTATGATATTGCATTTAACAGTAATTATCTATCATTTCAGGTATTTTACCCACATCAGGATATTTATTGGAAAAATATAATGGAGCGTTCAGATTGAACATCGGAATCTACAAGATTGTTTTGGTTTCCAGGCCATCAATTATAGAGGTAATTAGAAAAGCTTAGCAAACGCGCATTGTTTTCTTGGTATAATAAGGTGCATTTATTTCAATCGTTTGATTTATTTTTTCAATTTAAGAAATTGTCTCTATCACCAAACACTGGTCATTTACATAAGCCAAAAGAGTATAACAAAAGTGCCATAAGGTTTTTGAAAGATACCTTGTTTACGCTCAGAGGTAACTGGTGTATACTATTGAGATAAATTGTAATTGGAACTGTTAGCCCAATAATTAAAACTGATTTTTACTGATTTTAATAGCTGAGCCATGGAAAGTGCACAGGTCGGTTTTGGCTAGAGCATTTACATACAATAGCCTTCAAGAGCATGTTAAAATATTTGAAGAGCATGCAAAAAACCTCGTGTTTGCAATAGACCAATCTGTTTTTCTACAAGAATTCGAACAGTCCAAATGTTGTTCAAGACTCGACTTTGGGAAAGCTGTTACATTCCATGTTCTTTATATTATATTGCGTAAGAATATATGGGAAGTGATCCTACAAGATGTAGAAAAGTAAATAGAATGCTTTAATGCCTTTATGGTTTAACTGTCTTAAATTTAATAGATATCGCAACTGGAAGGAGCATTGTTGGAAACCATGTTGAGACATCACGATTTTGTTATCTAATTGACAAGTATTTATTGTTTAAATTTCAAGCGTTTTATTTACAACACTGCTATTAATTTGAAATTATGATTACGATTTGTCAATACATTTGTTTAGATTGAGGCAGCTGTCTTTATATCGTAGTGAGCGACCATGGCTGATGCTGGACTTGCTCTGGTTTTTTCATCCCGTTAATTGGGAGACGGAAAGAGTAAAAGAAGAACTGGAGTCAGTTTTCGTCAAGGTAAACTTCTAGTAGCAAGTTGAATTCGCATACGTTTTAAGCCACACATTTATTAAAGGTTAATACTATGTGGTATTTAAAATAGGCCCTTAAAACAGCTCGAAAAGAAGTTAGTATTGAAGACAACTGTAACCAAGATATGGCTGGAAAATCTCTGATTTACTTAATGATTAAAGCAGGCTTTTCAGATGATAAAATATTTAGAGAGCTCTTCATGTTTATTGTAGTGGTAAGATAAATAAACAACGAAAAACGTTAGGTTGTTGGCAATGTAGTTATTTTTTAATTATACCGGTTTATAGAGTAATGAGGGAATACCAACGACTTTGAAAACACTCTTATTCCATTTGGCTTTAAACCCAGAAATACAGGTTAGATTATACCTTATTTATGTAATTTAATTATTTATTTTTATTATGAAAACCAAATTTTCCTCGCTTCAAAATAATTTGATTTTTTAGGAAAAATGTCGAATGGAAATTGACCAAATGTTTTTGAAATTGAATGCAAGAAATGTAGACATGAACATTGAATCATTAAGCGAGCTAAACTATCTGGAACAATGTATTTTGGAAACTGTACGACTGTACCCTGGGATATTGGCCCCTGGTCGAATGTTAGAAAGCCCTTTGATTTTGGGTAGATATATTTATATGAGGTCAATGAATTTCTAATATAATAAAAAATAGTGGAAGACTAAGAAATTTAATGACTGGTTTTTAGACGAGAGCACAACCATCGCTGCTGGTACGCGTGTATACATGTCTGTTTTTCATCTACATCGAGACCCAAAATACTACCCAGACCCTGAAAAGTTTGATCCTGAAAGATTTTCACCTCAAAATGTTCTAAATAGAGGGAAATGTGAGTACGTCGGATTTTCTAAAGGACCGAGAGATTGCATTGGTATTTGTATATAATTATTTTACGGAACATTAAAATGGATTTGCGAATATCCTACAATAAGTTAGTGTTCTAAGGTTTCGCTATGATTGGTTGAATTTTCCAGCTAAGAAATCAGCGATAATGGAACTTAAGGTGCTGGCTTCATATATACTTTATAACTTTGAGGCTTACACAAACACTACTCGAGAAAAATTCGAGGCTGAAATTGGTCCAAACCGGTGGCCTGTTCCAGATCCTAAAGTTGAGTTACGAAGACGTTCGTGAGTGATATTATTTGGGCACATGTCTGTCTTTTTCACTATTATTATTATGCTAAAATGTATTATCTTAAAACTAATGTGTAAATTAGACAGCAGCTGATCTTAGTTAACAAATAGTTTTACAATGAATTTTAATAAAGTGTTAATGTGTTTCAATATAAATGATAGTTTTGTATATCATTAATAATGTAACCTGAGTTCAGTTTAAATAATACCAATATTTAAGTGATGTATTAATTTTTTAAACCTTAAATGTTCCGCGTAATATACAATACTTATGATTGATTATTCTTTACCGATACAAGAATAAAAGACATTAACTTGAAAACCCAAACCGGAAATCTACATATCTGAGAATCACTCCTGAAGGCATTATGGGTAGTAAAAATATAGAGATTACGTTTCAAAAAACTAGCCCAATGCAAAAGCTTTCTACTTATTGTAAATTTTACAACACAATTGTTTAACGTTACCACTACGAAATGATTCTATGTCTAGCTAAGCTTTACAATAAAGATGCAAACTATTTCAATACTGGGTTACGTCCTGTAGGATATGGTATACAAGTTTAGATCCCATTCCCAAATACTGGATCTGCTTAAAATTAGAATATTTTTACTCACGATCTCCTACATATTTATATGATTCAAAATAAAATTAATACGTCTCATTTTTTTACATTTTGCTCGCATATTAAGAACATCAACTTGGAAATCAAAGTTTAAAGTTTGCACGCTCGTATATTATAAATGCTACCATAGCATATTACATATCAATTCAGTGCCGTGCCAAGTATGCTGCATGTGTAGCTCAACGAAATTATTACGACTACTTATGCTCTAACTACAACCAATTTACCACAAAATGCTTTTGTTTGAAATAGAACGTAAACATGCATCACTTTGTGTATATGTCTTGACCGTTTTGTCTGAAATCGCCCATGCGTCACCACTATAGACAGTGACATTTGTATCTTGACTCAAATAATCCATAGCTACATAGTAAATATGCATTGCATGTTTGTACTTTATTTTGTTTCTCAAGGAATACATTAGTAAACACAATGTTAAACCAGTTTAAGTTTTTAACATTCATTTCAACAACTTTGCGAGCGCATTAACTTTCTCAGAATTTTATCCGCCTTTATTGTTACACTGATTTGAATTAACGATCTCTTCCTGTTGGCGGTCCAAATTTTTAACCGACGGAGTTATCCCTAACCGAATGAACTGCAAGTTAAAACAGTCTAAACTTCAAGCAATTTATCTTTGGATAAAATTAAAATATTTAAGCCACTAACCTATTAACATAGTTGTTCCGAGATTTCAAAATAACAACAAAGTTTCCTCCATACTGCACATGATCAAAAATGAATCTTTGGAAACATAATTGACTCAAATTTACGAAATGAATGCGCGTGAATTTTTTTGCGTGCATCAAATGTTTAAAAGCATTAGCTTTTCTTAAATATTTATCCTCAATGCAATTATTTCAGAAAACCAACTTGCCTTGACGCAAAATATTATTTGAATTTAAATGTTTTATTAAAATTAATATTGATTTATATTGATTTGTTTAGACTTTGTCTTATGATTGTATGAAATCTACAAGGAAATAAAATCAATAAACATAAATTATGCTTTTAAGATTGGTTTGTTTGTTTTCCCCATAGAAATTTACGAAACTTATTTAAATAAACATATTTGTAGTAACGTCTGTCATAAATAAAACAAAGTTGGTATAAAATGCAGTTAAAATGCAGTTAAAATGTTAGGAAACCTGTTATTTGCTTTATTGTATTTGCATCTACCCCAGTAACTTTGTTCTAATCTTAATACAAAGATGGATTGTTCAACAGTTAATAATTTTACGACAGTTTCCGAAAATGATGTAGCACAAAATTTAGAAGATTTTTCATATACTGCCCATCAGTTTGGACTCAGAATAAAAATCGTTTTTGCGACATTGTTAGCAATTTTGTTCTTTGCTAATTCACGTATCAAAAGACGGTCAAATTGTCAAAAGAGCAGCAGAAGAGAAAGCGAAGAATATTTTATTCAAGGTTTATCGTTACTTGAAGTTGTAAAAACTTTAACGCGCCACAAATTTGGTAAATAAGATAAAAGTGCAATAAAATAAGTAAATTAAATTTCATATAAACCAGCATTGTATTTTTGTAATTTAACACTTTTGTCGATCCAGCTGTTCTGCCTGCAATGGGACAATTATTTCAAAAATACAATGGAGCATTTAAATTTGGGTCGGTATAATAGAGTCGAATACGTCTTAGTGCATAACCATATTAGAAGAATCTTCTTTGTAGAAATTTGTTAGTCGACCTTAAAATTATTGTCGAAATTTTAGTAACGAAATCGGTTTAGTAGAACTTTTTT
>JAQFZG010005425.1:0-10353 GCA_034695465.1 Entomobrya nicoleti
TATTTGGAGGTGCGAAGTAGTGCGGGTGGTGCGATATATATTTGGAGGTGCGAAGTAGTGCGGGTGGTGCGATATATATTTGGAGGTGCGAAGTAGTGCGGGTGGTGCGATATATTTTAGGTGGTGCGAGGTGGATATACATTTCTGTTGTCTGTTCTACTTTTGTAATAAATCAATAAAGACTGTTCGTGTTGTGCAGGTACTCTATTCAGTGGACATTACTTACAACTAATAACTTTGCTATGGACCAGTTTAAAAATATTATGAAAGAGGTGGACCAATATTCTTTCCAAGACAAACATATTTTGATACCAAAACATATTAATCAATAGACATACTGCTAGGCTTTAAAAATATTGGCAAATAGTGATCAATACACAGAATAATTACTTCCGTGGGAACCCTGGTTAGATCGATTTGTTTTGATCTCTAGAGAGCAACTTCAATAAAAAATGGAATTACATTTCAAATATAAAGTTGAATGTGAACTTGTCCTCAATGTTTGCAAAATATAAAAACTACCTTCAGTCAGTGTTATAACCATGCAATATAATATTGCCATAAAAAAGTAAGAGTTTATTGATATTGTTTTTGGCTGCAGTCTAATTACTGCCCAACTATTACAGCTTTTTTCCAAGTTTTGGTGTGAAAATCAAATCCCAACTAACTAAAACTCTAAAGTACTCAACTTTACGTGTTAAAGTGTGCCAGCTAAAGTTCAACTTCAGTATGTGTAGCTTAATTTTATTTGTCCTTAATTTTGGAGTTTGTTTTGCATTTGCAGCTCTTGATACGCCAATAAAAGACCCCTTGCAAAAGTTTGCCATCATAAACGCATTTACTGGCTGCAATATACGTGTCATCAATTTTGGGGGAATAAACCTTAACTCTCAAGTAATCAAGGAGCCAATTCTGCTTATTCGCTACTTATCTCACTGCGAAACGGAACTTTTGTTTCCGTATGAGCTTGGCTCAGCATATCCAGCATTGAAAAGGCCAAACTCGTCAACTTGTCAGGATGCCGGTGCAGAGGAAGCAAATCTACCACCCGACCGTGCAGCAATTAGCTATGCAAATCAAACTCTATCAGAGTCGTTTCAATTCCAAAGTAAAAATATAATTTGTGAGGCTAACGTTTATCTTGATCCACCAACTGAACGGCAATGTCCACAAATGTACGTTAACCATTGGAACTGGCAAATTGTTCTCAATACTCTTTTTCGGGTCCAATTGCATGAAACTTATGAAACTCAAAAGTGGAAGTTTAACTTTTTAAACACGGTTCCAGTGATCTCTATTCTCGTATGCTATTCGACTGCTGAGTCAGTTTGTACAAATAAGAACGATGTCAAAAAATGGATTGCCGGGGTTTTCTTTGATTTTCCAATGTCAAGATTTTCAGTAACAGTACTCATATGGGAATACCCGTCCTTTTCTCTCAAATCCCTGTGTCCTTATTGTGATCTTTGCGATTCATTTAAAACCATTACTTTGCACACTAAAATAATTCCAACTACTAGAAATGAGCTTGAAATTATTCGACAAGAAAATCATCAATTAAATCCTGATCCTTACTTAATACATGCCGCATCTCTTTATACCGGTGAATTGGAGGAAGACTTACGAAACCGCAAAGCAGTCTTGAATTACATCAAAATGTATTCTGTTGTATCTAATGGAGGGATTCCATGGTTTGTTGCTGATCAACACTTGATCTCATTGCTGTTTCTTAATTTTGCAAATATTACATTCCCTAATAATATTGGCACAAACCGCAATAAATTTGGAAACTTAGCCATTGATACTTGCAGCCTAAAACACACCACAAACAGGCATCCAGCATTTGTTCCAATGTTAAGCTGGACCCACTCTAGGTTTCGTAATTCGTTTCAAGAAGCTCGATTAGTGACTCTGAAGGTTCAACAAAGTTTTGTAGCCTGTCATAAAAAACAAATGGATTGGACAAATCAGTTAAGTGAACTGGTTTATCCTTTTGACTTGCCGACGTGGTTGCTCATTTTAATAATATGCCTTCTTGTATCTTGGATTTTAAGATTATCAATTTGTTCGCAGGATCGTTCAGGAAATGCAAGTTTATTGAGCGTAGCATTTTCAATGTTTTGGTCCATTCTAGACCAATCTGACAGCATTTTTAATACTAATGGGAAAACCTTTAAATGTTCGTATTACTGCTGCGTTTTCTTTGTTCCAATTACTTGGTTGTATTTAAGCACACTTTACAAAGATGAAAATGTGACCAGACTTACTTCAGAACCTCCTCTTATCGAATTCAATACTTTCCAGTTGCTGGAAGAACACCAGTTTAACACTTACTCCCGTCGGTATAACTTAAAGACATTCCAAAATTTCAAATATTTTAACGTTAGTAAACTTGAAAAACTCCATGAAGAACATGGCTCCGTCATCTCTCACGAATTACTTCCGGTCGTGTCTGAAGTCTGGTATAAGTTAATGATCTGGTTGAGGCCCCTCGGGACAGTTCAACTTGGTTTAAACTTTTTGAAAGACGAAATACCAAGGCCGATCTGGAATATTATGAATAATTCTGCAATGTTTCCAGATTACGGACAAGGTTATCCAGAAACCATTCCCACCATATTAAATATTCATATGAAAAAGTGTAACAAGTCTGCAGTTATATTGTGGGAGCCTGAGGCAATTATACTCCACACAGTTCTCAAACAAATGGACAAACCGAGCTTCCTTGGCAAGAACAAAATACTTGAGATATATTGGGGGTATAAATATGTGGGATACTTTCCACCAAAACACCTACTTAGAGCGAGTTACCTTTTTGAAGCTGGAATATTTGATTGGTGGCGAGAGTACATTGACTACTCGTTTGATTTAAAACTGAATGTTCACAGTAAAACATTAATGGCTTTGTATAACCAAACTGGTACATCTCAAATTACTACAAACAAAACAGCAGTAATTGTTCTGAGCCTCATCCCTGGTTTTGGTTTGCTTCTGTCCTCAACTGAGTTCATTTTTGTCGAGAACTTCAGAAAAGTTTTAGGTTTTTTCTCAAACTGTCTAAGTACTGCCCTAAAATTGTTCCAATATATTCGAAAGTTTGTAAGTAAAATACTAACTACTATTACTACTAAACTAAAATAGTAAAGTTACATTTAGCATGTGCTTTTTTGTGAGGTTATCCTAATGCTTTTAAAATATGAATATAAATAAAATATGACGTCGTAATTTGGAATAAGTTCTGGGCTTTCTAGAATCCGGCTAATTGAAATTGTTCAGATAACCATAGTCAGCTAA
The DNA here is from genome assembly GCA_034695465.1 of Entomobrya nicoleti. NCBI lineage: Eukaryota > Metazoa > Arthropoda > Collembola > Entomobryomorpha > Entomobryidae > Entomobrya > Entomobrya nicoleti. The sequence continues at coordinate 3,295 of JAQFZG010005425.1, forward strand.
GCTAATATTTCTGGTCGTGAGCGGAATCCAAAGTACACCCAAAGCTAAGATGACTATAAAATATAACGCATGCGATATGGCAGACGATCTATGGCGAAGAACAACATTGACATTAAATTTAAATTAATTTATAAGGAAATATAAAAACATGTCTGCTTGCTTGTCTCTTGCCTGATTTCAATAATAAATATACCTTGATTGCATTGCACTACTAATTATAACTTTTTAACAGTTTTTACTCCAGTTTTGAATTTAGTTTTATGCGTACGTTCGAAGTCTTACAAATTGCCCGGTGACGAGAATTTGGAATTACCCTGCAAGCCATGCTGAGCAAGAATTCCTGTTAACAAAATTTCTCGCAAAATTGCCCTGCAGGTCATGCTGAGCAAAAATTCTGGAAATTGCGCTGCAGGTCAGAAAAGCTCAAATCGCCCTGCAACGCTGAAAATGCCCTGCAAGTCATGTTAAGAAAGAATTCCAGAGATTGCCCCGCAGGGCAAAAAAACTTAAATTGCCCTGCAAAACCCCGAAATTGCCCTGCAGAACCATGAAATTGCCCTGCAAACTGTGAAATTGCCCTGCAAACTGTGAAATTGCCCTCCAGAACCATGAAATTGCCCTGCAAACTGTGAAATTGCCCTGCAAACTGTGAAATTGCCCTGCAAACTGTGAAATTGCCCTGCAAACTGTGAAATTGCCTTGCAAAGCGTGAAATTGCCCTGCAGGTTATGCTTAGTAGGAAATACTTGAAATTACCCAGCAGAGCATGATTTTGGAAAATTGCCCTGCAACACTCAAAATGCCTTGCAGCCCATGTCGCGCCAGAATTCCTAAAGTTGCCCCGCAGGGCAAGCTTGTTAGAATTTCTTCCAAAGTTGTCCTGCAGGGCAAAAAGCCTCAAATTGCCCTGCAAAATATTGAAATTGCGTGGTGACGCCGTCACCGTGTCACGTAAGAATTCGAAAGTACGGTTTTATGTAAGAAAATACAGCTTAAAATTGAAAACCTAAACTTAAGCCTGTAAGTGATTCATTTAGCAACAGAGGAAAACCCTATACCTGTAAACGAACTGAAAGAAGAATAATTCAAGAATAAAGAAGAATTCAATTGATAAATAATTGCCCCCACTTATTGAGACTATGCATCGTTCTTTGGTGGGCACTCGAGAAGTTATCTCCTTGTTATTTCAAAAACTTATACCCACGGTATAACTTGACTAATTTTATAAAATTGTTAGTCCACCTGCCTTCCAGATTTCTACAGTGAAACTCTTGTAAGTTTTCATGAAGATACTTGAATACAACATTCAACCACAATTACATACTTTTTGCTATTTCCATGGAATGCCACCTAAATTCACAGGGATCTCATGATGACGAGATTGATAACCTCCCCCTTCACCCTTTGTGTGCTTGCGTTCAACTAAATGCACCCATAACCTCTCATTAAAATGAGAGTTACCAGGTTATGGGTGCATTTAGTTTTAGCCTTCTTGCTTGCGTTCACCTGTGATCATCTTCGAAAAAAAATTAAGAAAATCTTGTCCTATATTCACTACTCAAAAGTTGTGTTTCCTTTTGAATTTTGGACTGAATATAGAAAATTATAATATAATTTTCATTAAGTTTAGGCCATTTTTAATTTTTGTCTAGCTTTAAACTCAATGTCACCTTTTGGAATAAATGGTATTATCATAAGAAAAAAATATACTTGTTTCTCGAATGTTTCCGTGCCCATAAATTTTACAAACATTCTGTTAAGGATCACGCTATTATTCACAGGTAAAATTTTGAGCATAGAGTACTTATTAATTAATTTTAAAAAATGTTGGGATAAAATAAATACCACATGAAATCTAGACAATAAAATATATTATTTGAATGAAGAAAATTATAAAGATCAGAAAGAATATAAACTGATTCCAGCGAAACGAATATAAACGATGAGTTTAAAAAATAAAACTCACTTTGGTATTGGATGAATTTTTACTCTTGTTGTAAGTTCTGGCCTAATTAAAAACACGACTTATGATATTTGGATGTCAGCACGGAGGAAAATTAAACTGGACAGAACTACAAAGCACTGACTCGTGCCAAAATAATTTTGAACGGTTAGTTTTACTATCAAAACCCAAATAGGTGTCCTGCTTGCTTTCTAGGTTTTAAGGCATTTCTGCTGAACGTATGAAATATTTTACGCTCCTAGCGTATATAAAGATGAACATGTTGTCCTATCCTTTCCTGTTATGCGATGTTACGTGCAGTGCAGCCTTCTCCGCTTGCTCTGCTCTCTCTGATCAGCAAACACATGCTTTTGTTTACGTCGTATAAAATTCATGCCAAACTCAATTCTTTTTCTGTGTCCAAATTTCACATCAATTTTCAAATTCTACTTTGACTTAAATTGACCCCATTCTTGCCCAAAACATGTCTAAACTTCCCCCAACTTGCCCGAACACATATTTAGCTTAAATTCAGTGTGCATTGAGCTAGCTAACAGTCAGCGTAAATTGTACAAAGAAAAATTAAGCGAATTTTCTGCAAACTGTCTAATGCAATAAAGTAAACATCTTGAAGTAGCTACAGGCAACCGCACATGCACTGGTTTACGTCGGTACGAAACCAATTTGATATATTCTCTACATAATTTCACATAGCAATCAGAGATAACCTTTAAATAAAAATTACACCACTGACGGTAGAACCATTAAATAAGGTCGATGTCAAGTGGCTGGACTCTCAAAAACTAATTCCGCATCAATGCGCTTCGGAAAGGAATTCCTGTATAATAATAAATATTTCCCATATTTAAATCTATTTTGGAAAAATTCCGATATTTAGTACAGTATAATTATTTTATTTTGTTTAATGTTAAATACAAAGTAGCCATGAACACAAATGACATATAAAACTGAAACGTTGGTCATGGGATATTATTATAAATCCTTTCAAGTCTTGGTTTCGAAGCTTATTGATTTTGACTCATAAACTAGTTCAAGTTAAATTTTCTAGAAGCTACACAAAATTTAGTCGACAATGGTTTTCAGTGTATTTTGAACAAATTCGATTTCCAAATGATACCATTATGTAATGCGATATTTATAGACAAATAATTAACTTATTATCAATATGATGGATTAAACTAATTAACGCTGACTTGGTGGTGTTAAAATAGCATTTATTTATTGTCTGAATTTATTTTATATCGAAAAGTGTTATCGTTGTATTGTGTAAGTAAAATCATAAAACTATAATTAAGAGTATTCAATACAGCTTTATGAATCCAACAAATAGAGGCGCTTTTATCATGATCGATTTTATGCTCGGATAATTTAAAGCCGAAGAATCGACTATACAACTGGCAGTTTTAACATACATGCGAGAATTTATCGAAATTAATTTATTTTATTTAAATATTTTTTAAACATTTTAATTAATATTGAGATAAATTTCTCACTCAATACAAACCTTCTTGCACAGCTCAATTAGTTGCCTAGAAATGGTTTCATATGCGGATTTTTTTGGATTTTAACTCAGTATAAGAAAATACGAACTGTTACTTTCTACCTTTGGTTGTAGAATAGTTGAAATTATATTTTCTTTTTCTGTATTCAATTTAAACTCAAACTTCCGAAGCATAGTAAACAATTTTACAGTTACACGAAAACATCTTGAAAAACAAGCTAAATAGTTTCCCAATTGGATTTCCACACAAAAAAACGGCTAAGGACAGGAGCAAACCAAAACCAGGAATAAGGCTCAAGACAATTGCTGCAGTTTTATTTTTACTAATATCAGATGTGCCATTTTGGTTTTATAACGCCATTAATTTCTTGCCGTGAACATTGAGTTTTAAAGCAACAGCATATTCCAAGTACGTGTGCCACCATTTAAATATACCAGCGTCGAAAAGGTACCTTGCCCGAATCAAAGTATTGGATGGAAAGTAACCTCTAAATTGGTCTAGCTCCAAGAGGTCTCAAGTATTTTGTCCTTACCAAAATAGGTAGATTTTCCCATTTGTTTAAGAACCACATACATTTGAAGCGCCTCAGGCTTTTGCAGTATAATTGCAGACTTGTTGCACAATTTCATATGCATATTTATAGTGGTAGAAACGTTTTCCTCAAACCCGAGCCCATAATCTGGTAGCATTGCAGAATTATTGATGTATTTCCACATTTGCTTTGGTATTTCATCTCGCAAAGCATTTAGTCCAAGTTTAAAATTGTCCAAGGGCTTCATCCAGATCATTAATTCATACCATAGCTCAGAAACAACTGGAAGTTTTTCGTGAGAGATGATCGACCCGTATTCATTCTGTACTCTAACAAGTTCACTTATGTTATAAAACCCAGCATACGAGAAAGTTTCCAAGTTATACCTAGACGAGTAAGTGCTGAATTGGTATTCTTCAAGCATTTTGAAAGTGTCAAAATGGACTAATGGTGGGTCTGCTGTTAGCCGAGTCATATTTTCTCCTTTGTAAAGTGTACTTAAATACAACCAAGTAATTGGAACAAAGAAAAGGCACAGGTACAATGAGCATGTTCAAGTTATGTTGTTATTCTTGTAAAGACAGTTTGATTGGTCTAGGATAGACCAGAACATGGAAAAGGTTACATTTGATAAACTTAAATTTCTTGAATAAATTCGCCGGTTCAATGATAATTTTACAATCCAAGAAACAATAAGACATACTGTAAAAATGAGCAACCACGTTGTAATATCGAAAGGAGAAACCAATTCTGTTAATTGATTTGTCCAATGCGCTTGTTCCTTATGGCAACTTACAAAACTTAGTTGATAAACTAATATTACTAATCGAGCGTCTTGAAAAAAGTTCGTTGATTTGGAACTGGTCCAAAATATTCGTGGACGAAATGCTGGATGAGAATTTGTAGTTTTATTTCGGCAACAAGCACCAATTACTACATTTCTCCATTCGTTATTATATTTGGCATAGCTATTATTAGAAAATGTAATATTTGCTGATCTGGGTAAAAGCAACGACGGCATGTGGCCATCAGCGGCACAATATATCCCAATGATATTGGTATCAAAAGCATACATTTGGATGTATTTCAAGACATCTTGGCAATCTTTCCCATTGTTATTCATATTGACAGTTTGAACGGAGTGGGGATCAGGATTTAATTGTTGGTTTTCTTGTAGAACAATTTCAAGCTCATTTCTAGTCGTGGGAATCAATTTGGAATGTAAAGGAATGGTTTTAAGTGAATCGCATTTATCACAATACGGACGCAGTGTTTTGAGAGAATAGGACGAGCAATCCCAAATGAGTACATTAACTGATAATCTTGACATTGGATAATCAAAGAAAACCCCTGCAATCCATTTTTTGACATCGTTCTCATTTTCGCACATTGAGTCTTCTATCGAGTTGCAGATGAGAAGTGAAATCATTGGAACCGTATTCAAATAGCCCTCCTTCCACTTCTGAGTTTCATAGCTTTGATCTAAGTTTACCGCAAAGGGAATTATTAGAATACTTTCCCAGTACTCATCTTCCATGTACATCTGTGGAGATTCTAGCTCGGTTGGTGGATCAAGATAAACGTTGGCCTCACAAATTATGTTTTTACTTTTGAGTTGAAATGACTCTGATAGAGTTTGTTGTACATAGCTAATAGCTACATGGTCGGGTGGTAGTTTTGCCATCTCTGAACTCGCATTGTGACAAGTTGAAGAGTTCTGCCTTTTCAATTCTGGATATGCTGAGCCAAGCTCAAATGGAAACAAAAGTTCCGTTTCGCAGTGAGATAAGTAGCGAATAAGCAGAACTGGCTCCTGTACTACTTGGTAGTTAAAATTGATACCCCTAAAATTGATTACACGTATATTGCAGCCAGCAAATGCGTTTATGATGGCAAAGTTCTGCATGTGGTCATTTTTGGGCGTATCAATTTCCGCAAATGCAGAACAATTTAACAGATTTACGACAAGTATAATATAGCAACACAATCTGAAATTTAACTTTAATTTGCACATTTTGAGACGTAAGTTCCGCTTGTGTTCTGAGAAAATATAATAGTTAACCTTAGTTTTTAAACCAAATATTTTACTTCTGTCGACACAACGTTTTAAAAACGAAAGGTTTTTGAAATCTTATGGCATGAAAATTTGTATTTGTCGGCGTTTAAGAAAAATGGTTTCGTTTCTCAAGAACACACACCTTTTTCAACTTTGCAATATAAACAATGATTGGTAGGCCTACGACGGAAAGATTGTTGAAAATTTTCCGTCGTAGTCGTAGAAGTTTTTGAATAGAAGAAAAACAGTCAATTTATGTCTCGTGAAATGTGTTTTTGCACCTAGTTTATCTCAAATTCTCAGAATAAATCCAGTATGAATAGAAACACAAATAATGGCTACCTGCATTAGTGTAGATATTTATTAAACGTTACCCAAAATAAGCTATTTTAACTCAGACGTGCTGAAAACTTATTGGCTTATAGCTAGCATAGAGTGGCTGCCATGGAATACATAAATACCCTACTAGTATTCAGTTCTAAACTAAAGGGTGTGCCGTTTTAATTGAGACAACTTTTAAACGCAAATCTATTTTCGTAATACGGAAACTATACGCCGTGAACTTCGTATATTAAAAGAACAAGTGTTGAATATTACGAGCATAATCAAATCCACTTGTGAATGATCGCTTAGATTTTTTCCTTTTTTGGCTTTTAGCGTCTTTATACTAAAGTTTCATTTGAAATTATTTCAGATTGTCTGCATTCACCAAAAACCACATTTGAAGATCATACACCGTACCACTGTTTGGGTTAACTTCTATTACCGGATGCGTAAGTCTTCATTAACCAATATTAATTACCTTTTTGAATTGGGAAAAGCGAGAAATGCTACTACAGAATATAGATTTAGATTTAGATTTATTTGATCAGTAAAGAGCAGCAATACATTTGTAAAAAAATGATTGAAGGGCTCGTCTTCGTCTAAATAGCTAGGACAGAGTTACAAAAAGCCAATAATGTGAATAAATATGTGTATAGTACAGAATTACAAATCTTTGTCATTT
>JAQFZG010005426.1:0-10351 GCA_034695465.1 Entomobrya nicoleti
AAAATGGTGCGCTATTCCTTACATTGGAAATATAACTTACCAAATTGCTGGGATCATTCGCACATATTTGAAACGAGTACTTGGATACTACACTGGAACAAAGCTAAGCCTAATTTTAAATAACTACAAAGATAAATCTCCATCAATACCTGCAGGAGTATACTCTATTCCTTGCGACTGTGGAAAAGTCTACATAGGAGAATCAAAAAACATCGCAAAAAGAAAAAAAACACGAAAGTGATGTACGACTCAAAAGAATCACTTAATCACGCATCATTTAGATGAAAACGCCTCCCATAATATCAATACAGGCTCCATCGCCACACTTTGTTTTGAAAAACGCTGGAACTTGTGTAATATTCTGTTTTGAGTAATGCGCAAAATCATGGATTTATTGTTTATACCGCTGTCAGTAGTTGCAACCAGTTTCGCAAAAAAATTCTATCAACGTTACCAATTGGATTTTTTGGTTCTTAAAAAAGCATCAGATCATTCTTGACATTGGAAACCTATTTCAAACCGCTTTTTGACTGATAAATTGCTACGTAGGTATATCTTTAGGCAAGTTCTTGAAAATGGGGTATTTCGTCAACTTGGACTGGTGTCATAATGGGCGGGATTATTCGAGAAATAGATTGGAATACAAAAGAACCTAAGGTAATGGTAGATTTGATCTTGTGAAGTCACTTGATATTTATTCGAATATACAGACAATATTTTCGGTTTACTTATTTGGAATGGCGAGTACATTAGGTGCCTTTGCTTTTGAAAGTTTTCAGAAATTGGTAGTTAACTCAAAACGTGGATGTTGTATAAATTTCTTTAGAATATATTTGGTAATAATTTCAGCTTACAACCGAGTTACCTAGTGGCTACGTGTAATGGTTTATGGTTTAGCTAATAATGATATTGATATGGTAGAAAAACGTTTCATGTATCAGTGCGTAACATTCCGAATGGCACAAAATCCAATTGCCGACTTACAATGCCTCAATTAAAATTCCGCACTGAAAATGTCGACCGATCGGCTTGCCGAAAAATAAGAATGCCGTCAACGAAACGACGTTCTTTCTATTCCGCGAACTCACTATGCCAAAAAACACAATAGTGGAAACGTTCAAAATACCCCGGTGTTTAAATTGCTACATCTCACTTTGCCGAATATATCATAACCTGTATAGCAATGGTGACGCATGAAAGACGGTAATATGACAACATAACGATGATAATAAGTTTTAACAAAAGAAATTACTTCCCTAAAGCAACAACCCTAATATTTTAATATAAATTGTGGCTGAACACAAGTGTTCAAATAGTTTTGATGAGCTACATAAAACATTTTTTATAAATATTTATGAATTTTAAGTAAAGAAAGTTTAAAGTTGATTTGACAACCTTGTTGATACCAACATCCTCAATATCACAAAATCTACTCTGCCCTAAAATATAGATATGTACTAATGTGTTATTTTAGTTTTTCAGGTTATATCTTGGTAAACATGAAAATCTAATTAGCACTAGAAAACATACAACCAATAAACTTGTTTACAACAAAAAAGGTTTTAAAGTTAAAAAGTTTTTTTCTGCGATAATTAATTACTCAGTTTGTTAAAATTTCACTATTTTGATTCCGGTGAGGCATCATGTGTCAGTACACCCCATCATCCAGATGCTGCTTTCACATCCAGCAATGCGTCAGACTGTTGGCCTCCGGCCAATTGGAAGCCGCCACCACATCCACACGCAACGCAAAAGAAGAAGATGCGAGCTTGATCCATCTCGCCATCATCATTCTTACATTACCATTCTCTCAATCATTCTCTTTGTAATGTCTTAACCTAATCTTATAAATACTTAATTACTAATCCCAGTAACTGCTATCACTTCGAACCTCTCATTCATCATCATCGCACCTAACGTGCTACTACACCGGTATTGGAGAAATCTATAATTGTACTTCGTACAGGTATTGAAATTGGGTACTCGGACTACAGGAATTCCACCGCTTCAGCCATTACTGTAATGTCATCCAGTTTTCTCACAAAACTTAAACCGCTTCGAGATAACGAGTGTTCCAGGTCATCAGCAGTAACAATATCATTTTTATGTTCCCATTTGCCAGTGATATTTAATAAGATTTTATACTCAAAAGACTTCATCACATAGCCCTTATCGCTGATATACTGGTAGTGACTCCAGCAGCAATACTAATATTCCAGGTTGAATTAAACGCTTTACTAAATTCCAAATGCTGTTTTCCAAAGTACCACCTTGAGTTTTTTTGCTTTTTGCAATGGCTTGCAACGAATTCCCTTAAAAACTTATTTTTATTTTCCTATCTCTGTTCCCACACCTTTTGATTAAACACCAATGTATTGCTTTGACAAGATTCTAGATGCCTTGTCCATGGAAAAGTTGAAAATGTCAAAACTTTTGTGTCTTTTCCTTTAAACGTTACAGGGACACTTGGTGATGTCGATAAGCTAATTTCTTTAGGATATACTTCAATAGGCTTAAGTGTAATATTTCGGGTTTCCATTCGAGTGAAATTTGTAATGCCACTTATCGTTAGTACACCGTTTAATCTAAATCATAAATACAATTACCTATTAATAACAAATTTATTTTTACAGAAAATAAAATACTTTAACAAGCAAAGCCTCCCTATTGTGTATTTATTTTGGACTAGCCTTTAACACTGCGACAGTTTTCGTTTTCTTTCTAGTCAATCATATGTTTTCATTTTATGTAAAACTTTAGTTTATATATTTTTAATTTGTAGTAAACTTAAGCTGGCTGCAATAGCTACATTTATATGCAAAACAACGAGTTTGAGAATAAAAGGAGTCTTCGACTCGCACATAAATAACTGCTGATCCTGTGTCTGTAGAAAAAACACATCCAGATTCAAATAAATGCAAAAAAGGAAAATCACCAATTTACATAAAAACGAAAAGCGATAAGTGACCACAGTAACCTTTGACATTGCAACAGAAACACATGCACAATAAAGGGCCTTTCCTTGTGAGTACCTGTTCTCACAATAAACAGTTACGGGGACGGTCAATTGGCTGAAAAGATCCTTGCCATATTATTCCTCCGTAATTTTTATGATATTTCCCAGTGCAGTTTTTGTTGTCATAAAATAAAATCTGTTTCAGTGTTCACATGAATAACATCTTTATGCCACTCTTCGGGAAGATTTTCACATCTACAAAGATTTATGTATTTTGCCAGAGGATTTTGACTCAAATTAGTATTATTATACAAAGTAACATTGATTTCTTCATAATCCGTGTTACATGTAATCCAGGATTGAACTCTAGGGCTAGTTTTTGGCCAGTTGCTTGTGACAGCGCCAATTTGGATAACCACCTCTCCATCACAATTTTTCGAACTAAAAACCTGAATGCACATGTCTGTTGATATAGACCGCACATAAAAATCTAGTTCAGGAACTAACCTACAATATTCAAGGAAAAGCACTTCTGAGTATTTATCTGCCTTGCCTTTTCTATTATATTCACTCCAAACGTTATATATTGTGCATGTATTGTTGAAAGTGCACAATAAATGACATATAAATGTATGAAAATGACTTTGCAGGAATGCGTTTTGTTAAAGAAGTTGTATACCGTAACGCATTCTGTTCTAAAATAAGCGAATAATATCAATTGCAACAAAAATGTATTGTATTATGCCTGAATGTGCTTTTATGAACGTTGTATTTACTTTCAATGGGCGTTTTAATTACTTGCCCTAAATTTCTGACAACCGTTTTGTGTTTTCAGTTCTACCTGAAACATATAAAATCATCAAATATGATTCGACTCTTAATTGTAACGAATGCAATTTTGGTATATTTTACGCAACAGGAAACCATTGTTTGCCTGAAAAAGGTAAACTTCAACTAAAACAAATTTCATTCTCATTTAAAATACATACAAAGTTAATGCAATGTTTATATATAATGTAAATACAATACAAATATAACTATTGGAAAATACGGGTCTAGTAAAGGTGTTCTACTTAAAATCTTCGAAATGCAAATTATTCTAAATATAAAAGTTCTAAAAAACAGATCAATGAAAACATGTCAGATATTCTAAATATAAAATTTCTAAAAACAAATCAACGAAAACATGCCAAATATTCTAAATATAAACTGACTAAAAATATTTTTTCATCCAAGCAATTACATTACTTTAAAAGTTTGAATGATATTTATTAACATGTCATTATTGGCTATCTGATAACTAGTCATGATTTATAAATTTGTCTCGATTGCATTGTATAAAGAATATTTTTGTAACCGAACCTAAACTTTCCAAACAAACTCGAAACCTCTATCAGTTTTTGACCTAACTGCACTAAACAAAACCCAACTAAACTGAACCCAACACTTTTATTAGTACTTGCCCTAAACTAACTAAATCCAACTTAACTAAGCGATTACAATTTTTCTTTTTAAAACATCTAGATTAGAATATTTTTTATCAGAATCGTTCGTTTTTTTCTACTGGTCTCATCTAGACAGTTAAATTCCCCAATTTAAGGACCCTTCGTACGACTGAAGATATAATTTGAAATAATTAAAATTGAGTGTCTCAAATACAGGTTAATTACAAAAATACAGGAGGAGGCAACACTTGTGTGCTTTTAGTATAAAAAACTTATCGTTATTTGGACCCAGATATGCCCAAGAAACTTACCAATACTTGGCAACAATAACTTTAAGCGCTAGTTTGACAAACAGTTATTGAAAAGCTAAGCTGTTTGCGGAAATTACATTACGAAATAAAGAGAGTAAAAACATGGATTTTAAATAATAATAACAAGTTTAAGAACTTTCAATGATGTCTTCCGTCTCGGGAAGAAAGAGTTGTTGAAATTTCTTTTGGTATAGTGTTGAAACTGGGTACTCTGTATCTAAGTAAACCTTTGCTTCTGCGAGAACAGTTGAGTCATCAAGTTTTGTTACAAAGCTCAAACCATTTATAGGTAATGACTCTTCCAGATCGTCAGCGCTAGTCTCACCATCGTCCCAATGACCAGTAATGTTTACCAAAATTTTATATTCAAAAGACCTTACTACATAGCCCCTTTGTGCTGATATTATAGTAGTAAAACCTGCATCAAAACTTATATTCCGGGTTAAAACAAACATTTGGTTAAGCTCAAAGTTTCGTTTATAAAACGCCTCAAAAATTGGATCCCGTCTTTCACAATGACTTTCAAGTAAGCCCTTTAAAAATTCTGCTTCGTTCTCCCAAGTATTTTCCCATAAGTTGTGCTTCAAGGTCAAGCCAATTTTGGTTTTACAGGATGCAAGCTGTTGTGTCCATGATAATCCAGACAGAGTTACATTTTTTGTGTCATTTCCTTCAAATCTTATCGAAACGATTTGTTTTGTGTAAGAGTGAACTTCCTTGGGGAAAACTGCAAGAGGCTTGAGTGTAACTGGTTGTGTTCTTGTCCGTGTGAAATTTGTAATATCAGATACTATTCCATGTAACCTAAATTTTCATAAATTTATTAAAATTGCAATTTATGTAATTGAATTGGTTAATTAAGTACATTTAAAATAAGTCTTCGTACAATGGACAGTTAACATAACGTAAAGATGGCTGCAAAGATTTTGCTGTTATGTTTCCCCCGTTAAATCGTACATAAAAACCCTTGCAGTTTTCGCCCGCATAAAATAAAATTTCTTGATCTTCTGTGTACACATACACGTCCTTGTAATATAACTCTTCGGGGATGTTTACACATTTGCAAAGATTAAGAAATCTTGCGAAAGGCTTCTGGTCAATATTTGAATTATTAAAAATGTGAACATTTAGGCCTGTATAAGTAGTGCTCCATAGTTTCCAGGATTTAACTTCTCCTATGTTGGTTTCCCAGTTGCTTGTTTCTTGGTACATTTGAAAACCTGTACCTTCACAATTTGTTGTGGGAAAAAACCTCATACATGTGTCTGTTGTTATTGAACGCACCTCAAAGTCTGCCTCAGGAACACGCGTGCATTTTTTACGCCAATATATTCCTGAATAACTTAGCGACTTTCCTTTTCCACCCAACTCGCTCCAAAATATTAAGTCCGTATATATTCCATGGGGTCCGAAAGAAATGAAAAATACAAATTGGAGAATTGTGTGAATTGTGCACATTTTGTTTAAAAAAATATTTTTGCAATGTTGTCTGTCTTTAAAGAACGTTAAATAATAAATGAATTTAAGATTTAACTTCCTACTGACTCGATGAAATTGAAACATATTTATTTGTATACATGGGCGTTTTTACGTGATGTCACGTAGTAGAGAATTATTGTTTATTTAACCTAAAATCCAGATAGGTCTTTGTAGCTTCTATTATTTCATACGAATGGACAATAGAATAACAATAAAGATAAAATAGAGACCATTTAATACTTATGTAACTAATGAGCAGGGTGGGAAATATGTTGACAATTGGCTTACAGACACACTGTTAAGCGTCGTATCCACTAATGTTAGAAATGCATGGTGGTAGTCCACAAATGGAATGTATAAGTATTTAATGCTTGTGAATTGTTATATGCTCAACTACTCTTTTATATTTTCAATTCGTTATCATAACCGCTTTATCACAAAAAATAACAAGTATTTCATGGCAAATAAAAATTGTGTTCACATGGAACACCAATTTAAATCAACACGTTTATGAACTCTCATTTAATTAGAATAAATAATAATTAAGAGTAATTAGGATGTACACGAACGGAACATGAATTGTGCCTTCTTCACATTAGTTGCAAAGATAAACAGAATACATGTGTTTGTTGCAATAAATTTCCAAAATCTGTTACAGGAATGTTCATAGAGACATTGTATGGAAACCTTCAATTATGTTTTCCCTTTTAAATACAATTCAAAACGCGTATTTGATAAGAACATGTGTTAGTTTTTAATATAATATTTGTTTTTTATTAATATCCGCTATTTAAAAATTTAACTATAATAAAGTAAATTAAGGTATTTATTAGCGAATTTAGACCAGAAGACTATTTTAAATTTCTTGATTATTTTAATAAGGTGTTTATGTTTATAAAATAATAATAATCATTACCCATAAAGTTATGTGGGTAATTATTATATAACCTCTGTCATAGTACGTATTATTAGTTGAACATACAACAGAGCTGTTGACTTATTATTGAGTCTAAAAGCTGTTATTCATTTAATGCAATTCCATATTTGTGTATATAACGTGTAGTGAAACATGTTCAATAATTACTTCAAACTATCCATGCTGATCATTTGTAAAACCAAACAAGTCTGTCTCGTCATTATTGATGTAGTGCTTGTTCCTAAATAATGTATCTTCTGGAACTTGGAACATAATTTGGGACGTTGGGACACAATATTTAATTTGCTATTGGAATTTAAAGTTCTAAATTACTTTGTGAGGGCAATTACATGTACTACATGCAATAGGAGGTGTAGGGTGATCCAATATTATCATGTCGATGAATCATGGAAAAATAAAACAGCATAAAATTACAAGCCTTCTGTCACAATGAAAAGAAGTTTGGATTTTATATTAGTACTACGCTATACCTTTCAGCAAAGCTATCTCTTTAACAATTAGAATCTTAGTAGTCAGAAACGATATTTTAAAACCTGTTTGTGAAAAAAGTCGTTGTCTATATGATTAAAAACTATAAAAACATAAAAATTCGCGAAACAATGTCAATAAGTTTTCTAGCATAGCCAAATCTATTGATAATCCAAAGTTTGGGATATAGATAGATGTATTTAGTTATGTTTATGGTAATACCTTTCTTACTATAGTTTGATTTCCTAAAAATAAGTATACTGCAATAATACTTAACTTTCGTTGTAAAAGCATGGTTCCATACCAAAACAAAACAATCTAGAATAAGATAATTGCAAAAATCCTTATAAACATGTTGTAACGTTATTGGAACACATTTAAAGTATTATGGAAGAGTTTTTTTTGCTAAAAAAAACAGAAGCCTTGGTTGCCATAAGATATGCAATATTGTTGAGACAATGGTAGAAGTTGGATTTTGACAACATTTACTTTTAACGAACAGTACAGCTGTATATAACCTTTCAGTTTAAGTTCTGGGCATTTACGCGAACAAACGAACTAACAATAAGTCGTTTGAATATTATTTTGCTTATAATATTATATATATCTTAAATATTATTATCTACGGTCAACTTTAGAATGCTTATATAACTGTATTGTACCGCTAAGACAAAATCCTTCTTTTAACCTGAGTATTGCTGTGCTTAGGAAATATTCAAGCATTTCCCTAACTAGGTCCTACTTCCGCTATGTAATGGAAAAGCAAAGTAATTAGTAATTAGCCTCGATAAACTGTTGAAGTAAAAGTAGATTTGTACTTTTTCAGCAAAATATCGATCCATTAACTGCTAATGCTATGTTAGGAATTCCGTTAAAATATACCAGTTATTATGTAGAAATGTTTATTTCTATAAAATGTTTTCTAATATATTTACGGATATTTTGACACTACGAAACTTTGGAGGTAATGTAAAGTTGGGTTTGCAAATTATTTCGGACTGAACACATCAGCTTGAGTGTATATCTTGCAATGTATACCAAAATAAACCGTTCTAATTTCATATATTGCAGATAAATTTTTCCTTGCAACCAATGCTAACTACAAAATAGTTTCTGGTTTTGACAATTTTGGTATTTTTCTTAAAAAATAAAGAGAAACTATAGAATTAGAACACAATTCCATTTGTAAAAACAAGTTTTACTGACAAGGATACTGCAAGTCACATACAAAGCCAAACAACTGAAAATGCAAATTTCTATACTAATTTAGGCACGCAAAATTCAATGGTGACCATCTTTTTCCCGAATGGCCACACCTAAGGTCTCAATCAGGACCTGCATCAAAGCGCTCTCACAGGTCACCACACCGCTCCTGCATAAATACGTACTAGCCTTACCGTTGCATTGCCTTTCTTTTTGAACTCAGCTGCATTGCTTTTCCCTCTCAACTCCGCAGCTCGGCTTAACTTTCTCTTCTGCTTCGTTTTTCCCTTAAATTTGCTGTGCAGATTCAAATTTTAATAGACGTCGCTTTTTTGAAATTGAAATACATAAAAACATTCTTTCTAATATTATCGTTTACATTAGTTAATACTGTTCACGAGACCATAAATTTTTATAAAATGTCTTATCTTCTTTAAACATCTTTTTTAATGGAATTGTCGTTTTCATTAATTATAATCTTAATCTAGTAATTATCCAAAATTTATTTCACTTAAAATGGCAACTAGAAGTAGTACAGTGAAAATGAGCGACGAATTTATTATCCCTGTATCAGTCGCTAAATCCTTTTTAGAGAGGATTAAAATCGAATTCCCTTTTCGAAAGTTTGATGATACCCCTAACTTTGCCGAAAAGGAAATAGCAAACTGACTAATTTTATTGGTCGGAGTTGGGGTGGTTTTTACACATATTTTAATTCAGCAAAGTTTTGGCATATTTATTAGCAGTAACTATAAGCTACTATCTCAAGTAAATACAAAGAGAGAGAAAAAATGAAAGCAAAATGCGAGTCAAGCAAGCGTAAACGTGCCAGCATCTGGTGCAGCGTGCGCGGACACTTGTATACAGGCCCTGATTGTGACCTTAAGTGTGGGGAATCGGGAAAAAGATGGTCGCCATTGAATTTTTCGTGCATTAATTAATATAGAAAGTTGCATTTTCAGTGGTTTGGCTTTGTAGGTGACTTGCAGAATCCTTGTGAGTAATTATTAATTGGCTTTTTACACGCGCGGAAGCATAAGCACGAAAGCTATTACCAAAATAATTAGAAAAATTCACATTAGGACATAATCGATATTGTGTAGATTACCACCATTGCCATCCTCTTATTTTTCCGTAATACAAGCCATTGTCGTCTTTGTATGGAATATATTTTTGAGACAAATGTTAAAATTTTAATTTATGCAACAGTATTTTAAATGTATATCCAGCAAGCGTGTAATACTCTTACAACGTCCTATAATGTTAAACGCATTAACCAATTGAAGTTTTTAGTATTGTTAAAGGAACTAACATTGATCACAAAGTTATTTTAAACACGGTTGACACCATTCCTTGACAACTTACGTAATAATTTTTTTAGAAAATATTTCTAAATCATGGATTTCGTTCCACACATACTACTTGTTTTTAGCATAATGCATTTAACAAATTCTAAAATATATTACTCTTTTAACGTAACAACTTTAAAAAACGTCGATGCCAAAACTTTGCATAAAATCTATCTTGAAACTGATTACTTACTCTCAAACGA
>JAQFZG010005427.1:0-10351 GCA_034695465.1 Entomobrya nicoleti
GGACATTTGGGTGGTGTCCGGTGTCCCGGAGTCCAGGGGGCCGGACATTTGGGTGGTGTCCGGTGTCCCGGAGTCCAATGGGCCAGGTGTTTGAGTGGTGTCCGGTGTCCCGGAGTCCAGGGGGCCAGGTGTTTGAGTGGTGTCCGGTGTCCCGGAGTCCAGGGGGCCAGGTGTTTGAGTGGTGTCCGGAGTCCAGGGGGCCAGGTATTTAACTAGTGTCCGGAGTCCAGGGGGCCAGGTATATGAGTGGTGACCGGTGTCTCAGAGTCCGGGGGACGAGCTATTTGGGTAGTCCGATGTCCAGAGAGCCAGGCTTTTTGATGGTGTTTGGTGTCCCAGTGTCCAGGGAGCCGTGTATTTGAGTGGTGTCCAGGATGCCAGGCAAATTGGTTGCCGTTGTCTCGGTGTTCAGATAGCTAGCATACAGTTCGTCTCCCCATGTCTAGAAGACCAGATTCGTTTAAGCAAAATGCAGCCCATTATAATGTTTAATATTACAGGTGTTACAATTAACATTACTCAATAATACACAACTTTCCATTATTATGTCCATCGTAATAAAAGTGGTACTCAAAAGTAACTTCTTTTCTTTCTTTCTCAAATATACGCATCTCTGATTCCTTTATAAAAAAGGCAATGTTTTCTAAACTGTTCTAGATGATTGCATGGATGTGTCGCCGTTATTTTGGACAGCAATTTTGCGCTACTAAAATATACGGATGTATAGATAGACAAACATTATTTTATGCAGGTGATTATTAAGAAATGTAAATCCAAAAATAGTGGTATAAGAGAGCGAATCCAATTAACGAAAAAACAAATTACTTCTTTGTTGCTCAATATGTGTAAAAACCGAAGATTAATTTAATAATAATTTATTAGATTTGAAATTTAATTAATTAAAATGACGAAAGTAATAAGCCGAATTTTAATCATACATTTATTTGAAAACCCTTAAATTAAATTAAGATTGAAAATTTAATCATGTAATAACCAATCAATCAAAAAACAATAACCAAATAATAAGTAATAAATAAATAATAAATGATAAGACAACCCATTGCATAAAACAACAATAACTTTGCACATAAAAATTGATTCATTCAATGGCGATTTGGTACTCCAGGCAACGATTCCCAAGGACATGTGTAGGTTTCGGGATCAAATCCGTTCTTCAGACAATATTTTAACCTACGACGTCGATTTTGCTCTGCCGCTTTTTGTCTATTCTCATCTCGTGACATAAATGCCTTCCTCTCCTCTTTAGTTGGTTCCTTAAAACAAAACTTCGCCTAACGCAGATACAAAAATAAAAATAAAACTTAAAATAATCTTGAAAAAAACAGCTTAGTACTATTAAACACCAAAACTCACCACATGTCCAACTGTGTTGCACCTGTGACATATCACCTGGCGCATTCGTACACGAGAGGCTTCACTTTGATCCAAGTACGCCACCAGGAGCCTTGCTGCTTGTAAAAACCTATCCGGAACACGAAACTCCTCCAAAATTGCTGCAATAGCTTCGGAATCTTCCCCCGCATTGGCTCCTGTAATTCTTTGCGCCAAACGAGGAATAAGACCTGCC
Organism: Entomobrya nicoleti; assembly: GCA_034695465.1. Classification (NCBI taxonomy): domain Eukaryota; kingdom Metazoa; phylum Arthropoda; class Collembola; order Entomobryomorpha; family Entomobryidae; genus Entomobrya; species Entomobrya nicoleti. Next base: position 1,589 of record JAQFZG010005427.1, read on the forward strand.
CGCAAGACTTCTTCTGGATGGTAGTCCAAATTGACAGCTAAGTAGTCGCGCCAATCCATTACTTGCTCAATAACCCATTGGTCTTCGGCAGACTGCCTTACAGCTGGGTAATGTGGAAGTGCTAACCTGTCGACGAGTTTGTTAATGGTGTCCTTTGCAGCTGCCTGAAGGCCAACATGTCCAATCTATAATTTTAAGTAAAGATCAAAATAAATATGATATCCCTATATAAATATCAAACAGCCTAAATAATCACATAAAACATTTGCTACGTATTATAAAACAAATTAAGTAAAACATGAAAAACTTACTATTGCATACAAACAATAAAAAATCTTCAAGATGAAATAACTATCACTTCCAGTGTAATTAATTAAATCATCATGCAGGGGTCGGTGTGACCAGTCCGCATATTGTGCCGCAGGGTCCTTTTGAGTTTTTTCATTATTAAAAAATACATTTATAAGGAACTCTAAACCAGGTGTTTGGAGTTGCTGGAAGTAGTTTGAGCACGTTTCCTCAGTTGCAGGCCTTTTCCTCTCCCTCATCCTGAGTATAAGTGCCGTTTTGCACTTAAGGAAGCACGTCTCAGGAAATGTTCTCTTCCAGATTCGGAACATATCGTTTAAGTCAACGAAACCATTCCCAAAACATGACCAGTTTCTTTGTAGCCTAAAAATGTGGTTTTCGGAATCACACACAACTTTTAGAACCCGTTTTCCAGTAAGCATTTTTGGTAGCCAGCTTAATGTAAAAGCTCTACTCTCTCGCAGGCAATCTGACACAAGAATTGTGCTAGGTGATGCCACTGATGCAACACATATGTATCCTTTAACAAACAAATAATAATTAGCAGCGTTAAATCAACAGCGTAAAAGAATCTTGAGCTTGAAAATAAATAAGCAAGCAAGTAATTATAATTTAGTTCAATATGTGTCTTACCATCATAAGAAAGATTACGGTGGCTTTCAAAATCTACTGCCAGAACTCCAAGGCTCCCAGATGGTGGTCGGATGCTTCGTACGGCTTCCAAATTCGGATTCTCATGGTCCAGAAAATTAACCATTTCCATTGCGAATTGTGGAATATCCGGGATTTGTAGTTGTGGGATGTTGGAAGTCCATTCATGGAGATTTTCCATGTAACCTTCTGGGAACGGCTGAACAGCATTTAAATTTGCTCTCCTCAAGAACCTCAACATCGCAGGATCGTCATCTTGTGGCCTTGTAGGAGATTCGCCGTAGATTGTTTTAGCCCTTTTGAAATGGACGTCAAAGCTTGAACTTAAAAAGTGCAAAATATACCGAATTATGTAAAAAATTAATTCTTAAGCAAACAAAATAACATAAACAAAAATACAGGCTTTCAATTAAATAATTTTTTCTCACGTTGCTGAAACTCCGGAAGTAGACGGCTGGTTTCCTGCTGGATCCATTGTCAGTTCAACAATCAACGTCAGATAACTTTTGAATGATTTAAACAAACTATCAGTCTTCAAATATGAAAACAATCGCTCAGGCGATAAAAGTAAACTAAATGCCACTTTGACTAAAAGCCACCTTATATATTGCTGTAGGAGGAACACTACTCGTTTACAAAATGCGATCTATTTATTTCAAGTAAAACTTAAAACAAAAATAATCTAACAAGAACACGTTTCAAGAGAATCCAAACACTGCATAAAGGATAAATACCATGTCTTGATGGTATATCATGGTATTTCGTTTGCCTAAAATAAATGTTTAACGAAAGCGCACGTAGGCAATGCATGTTTACTTGAACAATGCATTAAACCAGATTATTCCAACGCAGAATATTTGGTATTGACACTTATACACATGCTTTTGGTAGTTCTACATGCAAGAAAGATAGTGTAAACGAATGAATGTGTATTATCTCCATTTGCGTTGCATAGAATGCTAGATCAACTTGTGCTTAGGTACTTTTAAACACCACGAGTTTTTCATGAGTTGTCTGAACAAACCAATTACAAGGTTTGTTTGATTATAGGTTCAAGGCAGAAAATGTTCACAATGGAAGCCTTGATGTGCTATTAAAAATATCTCGTTAAAAGTATTCTGTATTCAAAACCGCAAAGGAATGTATTTTTCATCTCAATGAAATATTTTTCTAATAGAATGCATAAATAAGAGATGTAAACAAAAATGCATCTAATACATGTGTATTATTAGATCGACATTTTCAATATACAACAAACGTGTCTATTATAAATGAAAAGTTTCATTAAATTATGTATGCTGCAGATGAAATATAAATGGAATGTACTGAAATTGGTCAAATATTCTTGGATTTAGAGCTTTATTTTGAATGTATAGATGCTGTATTGTATTGTTCGAATGTAATGCATTTTGTGAATTTCTTGGGCAAAGCTATAATCAAAAGTAGGAAATAATGATTTATTTAAAAAAAGTTTATTTATATATCGATCAAATTCAAATAAACTAAAAAACTTATTACAATACATAAGAAAAAATTATGGTTCTTAATTATTTAATCAAAATTATATCTACTGATGACACACATTTGATGCCAAAATGGTAAATTACTGAACAAAAATTATAGTCTAAAGTATCCAACATTATATAACTTACACTTTAAAATTATTTTCATGCTACTCGCAGCTAAAAATCAAAATCTAAGTCTCCTTCAATAGCGATAACTGTATCATTTGATTGATTGCTACTAGCACTGACGTGGGCATTTGTGGTCAGCTTCCGTGGGATCGGCTGTGGTGGAATTTGAGTATTTTGCTGCTGCGAAGTTGAAGCTTTTGGAACAGACTTTTCATCATTTTGATGCTGCGAAGTTGAAGCTCTTGGAGCAGAGATTTCATCATCTTGTTGTTGCAAAGTTGAAGCTCTTTCAATAGAAGAAGAATTTTCAATATTTTGCGGATTAGACTTTGAAGCTTTTGGTGCAGATCTTTCAGTAACTTGCTTTTTCGATTTTGAAGCTCTTGGAGCAGAATTTTGATCAGCAGCTATAAATCTTCTTACAATACTTGAACGAAGCATCGGAATAAGCCGAGAAAACGGCAACAAAACAATAAACACGCCGCAAAATATTAAGTATAATGTAAAGCAAACTTCCGTTTGTCTGTCTCGCACGAGCTGCTTGCATTCAATAGAAGGAGTTGCTGACAAAACGGAGTGAAAGTAAAAGATTTGAAAAACGAAAAGTGCCAGTGTGAAGGCAAAAATCACACCTACTAAAAACGACATCAAATGACGCCCAAGCATCAGGAGAGTCGACAAAAAATTTGAAGTACTTGACTCATTACTTGCTTCTTTTTCCTTCCTGACTTCGTATGTTAACTCGTAAAAGACAGAGTAGACAAAAATTAAAAAAAAGGGAGCAGCGTTACTATAATGCAAGAAAACTATCGTTGAGGCTAAACGCTTGAAGTCGGTTATGACATCTGAAGTCTCGTTAGCAGGAGATGTTGTACAGGAGTGCGATTGAAGGTCCGTCTGGACTTGAACGACGTTCTCCAGTGTGTCCTGAATAGAGATCCATGATGTAAAGGTAAACAGCATCAGCAAACCAAATTGGGAAAACATCTGGACCACGGCGACAGCGGCAGCAATCCTGTAAATAAATAAAAGATTTACGAGTTAATAATTATTGCTTCAAAAATTTCATTACACGAAATTAATTGAATGGACTATTACAAATGATTAATACTTTTAGAACATACCTGATGTGTAAAGAACATAGGATTCCAGCGGTCATTCCAAGAGAGAATATGGAGGAAACCAAGAGGGAGGTCCAAGCAGAAGTTAAAACTGACATATTGAAATATGTCATCAAAGTGGAAAAGAATAAGGTAAAGACTGTTGAAACTTTGATGATAGCTTTCCAAGGAAGGTCCTTCAAAACCGAGAGAGCAACTGTGGCAGACATAATGATTGAGAGGAATAAAATGGATGAGTGTTTTAATTGTTGTTCAAGACTGGACAAACGATTAAGATTGAATGGTAGTATCGTTCCAATTTCAAGCTTTTATATCTCCGGAATTCTCCGATTCTTCCTGCTATGCTAGAAGCATACCTAACTTTTCAAGAGTACCTAATTTTTGGTTAGCAAACTAATGGACACATCATTTTTTGTTTAAGATTCTACGACCATGTGTACCGAGTACCGACCGATATTTTATGTTAAATCCATCGATGACATGTGTGTATTAATTGTTTAAACTTTTCAGTCACTTCTAAATTCGAACATACATTATGACTCATAACGTAACTTTGAGTGCTTTCGGTAAACGTGACTTAGTTTGTTGGGTCCGTGTAAAGTTTAACTCTACTTTTTTCTTTGCATATATGCATCTTATCAGGTAGTTTCTTCCAACCTTTTAAAAAGTCATTCGTAAAGTTCTTTCATATATAGATGATATGTGTGTAACAATTGTTAAAACTTTTCAATCAACTTCCAAATCTGAACATACATTATGACTCAACGCACCTTTGGGTACTTTCGATAAACGTAACTTAGTTTGTTGGGTCTCCTTGTAGTTTTTACTATGCATATATGCATCTTATCATGTAGTTCCTTCCATTCTTCAAAAAAGCCTTTCATGAAGTTTGTTTCGAAGATGGTTAAGGCGAAATGAGTCATTCATGCTTGTGCGTGTTTAAATATGTCAATATCTTTTTCAATATGGAAAAAGGTATTCTTTGATTGTAAAGAATTTTTGCTTTGACCTTTGGAATATGTATTGCTACATTTGCTTTAAGAAATTTGTTTAACCCACTGGTTTTTATCTCAGTTTATTAGTTTTTTGGGAATAAGTAAGGCCTGTCTACCTTCTTCTCATACATTGTTTGAGTTCATTTTTGTTGCAACCAAAGGCGTGATGTTATCCAGTTCAGATATATTCAAAAACTACATACTTTTTACTACAAGAAACATATATGTCTGATTCTCTACTTAAGTTTTTATTAATTTTTGAAACATCTTTAAAAAGTATAACGAAATCGCGTTTTTCCTATTTTTTAAAACCATATTTTTCTTAATGACCAACGTCTATGCAAAACATAAGGTGATTTTACAATATGTCCAACTTATCAAGTTTCCCGAAATCTCAGCTTTCTAAAATGCCTAAAATCAATATTTTTTGTTGACTAAATCTAAACTTTTTAAAAGTTTAAAATTTGTTATAAATTTTACGTTTTGGTTCTAACAGTATTTTTGAAGGGGCATATTTTTCACAGAACTATATCGGTGTAATCTTTATTTGATTGCGTTTGTGAATACAACTCCGATACTTAGAGTAAAGTGCTTGTCTCATACGTCAATTTAGTGTCAAGTTTTATTTCTAGCTTCGACCTATGTGAGGGCTGCATGCAAGAAAACGCTTGTGTTACCTAATAACTAGAATTTTTTACTTTGATCCCCCGTGCAGTAATAATCCAACAACTATTTTTAAGTCGGCTAATGATTTTTGTACTATTAGATATGCTGATAATTTCCTACTAAAAAGTTTTGAAAAAATCTTTTCTATAAAAATGTGACAAAAAAATTTAAAAAAAACTTTGATCAATTTTTTATGTCAGAAAAAAACATGATCTTGAAGCACTTCATAGTCGGCTGTTATTTCAGACATGAATGACTCGACAATTCTCATTTTATATGTTTTGGGTACTTTAACTTATGTAGATTTTAATGGTACAAAAGTTCAACAAAACTACTTTTTAAGTTAGAAATAAATTGCCTTTCAAAAATGTATGAGAAGAAGGTAGACAGGCCTTAGTTGTAGTGATGTCATGAAAATACTAAGTAAATGTAAGTATGCAATATTCTTGCATGCATATCATGAGTAATCTAAATGATAAACTGAAGTAGTTTGATAAATGCCCATGTTTATTTATAAAGAAGTAAATATTCGTAATTGAAGAGACTGGAACATGTAATACTATCAAGGTACATCCCAATTGAGATGTTTAAAACGCTGAACGCATTACTTGTCAAACTTTGCATCCATCGACTTCATTTTATCGTACTAGAGCGCATCAGTTAATAATCAAATTTTAAACTAATTATATTTTTTAATAAAAATGGGAAAATTTGGTAAGTTTACAACAATCCAAAAATATAAATCTTCTGAATATTTGGTTTTTGTGGCTAACGGTTTTGATTTTGTAGGAAATCCAATCAAGGCACTTAAGAATAAGTTTAATGCGCTTCCGATAGTCATAGGAGTTAAACATAAACGAGATTCATTTTACTCATTTATTGAAGACAACCTGGAGAGTAAATGGATCGATTTCCAGGTCAAAGTCCAAGGTAATAATCTTATAAATAATTAAAATAGTTATTTGTATTAATTATATTTATTAAATGTTGTGCAAGTTGGTCAAAACTGGCACAGTTACAAGTTCAAATAAAGTTTTAACAAATACTATTTTTGAATTTCCATTTTCAGAGGATCCAAGCTGTTTTGGAAGACTGATGTATGTTTTGGCCGTACTGGTTCCTGGTCTCTTCCTAACGCTTGTTTTGACATTGCGAGCCCAACCATATTTAGATTTGGATGATGGTTTCGTTGCGTGCATCTTTATAGCATTGTATTTGTTAACACTGGCGTTATCGCTAAAATCCAATTGCTTTTTGCATTTTATTTTATCGTTGTTCCCGGATTTATTTTTTCATGTCTGCAAGTTTAGTTTCTTCAGGTTGCTGTTGTTAAACTCAACTATGAACACTTTTAAAAGAAATATTGAACAATTTTCCGAATTCGTTGGCTGCATTAATCTAAAAAGTCGTGAGACAACAGAAAACTATTCAACTCAGTTACATTCGAAGATCAGTTGGATGCAACGTAAGAAGCTAAATATGGACTTAGGTTTAATTCCTGGGTTTCTCAGACCGGAAGTTACTTTTGAAGACAATTTAAAGCATCACAATGATCCTTCGACTATTATGCAACTTAAAGCCAGAGTGTTAGATCTAATGTTATCAAGGTTAGATGCTGTTTCATACTTTGAATCTTTTTGGAATATTTGTCGTATTTTTGCTCTTCTCAATTTAATCTACAAAAAACTTTGCTCTTTTTACCGCTACAAAAATGGAAAGACAGACGTTGGTGATTCCACTTCCTTAAAAATTATCAATCCATTTTTATTGCAATTAGTTTTGCAAATAATCACTTTTTTGCTGTCTTACGTCATGTACATTGCAATGGATAGCATGATGCAGGCTCACAAGGAGCATCCTGTATCTCTTAATAGTACTTATGAAGCCGGTCTAGGAATTAAGGGTAATTTTTTAACAAAAGCAGTAGGATCTCTGGTTGTGTCTCCTCTTAAACAAAACACTACGCTTCAAGCTGAATTAGGCACATCAGATTGTTTTGAAGAAATCGAGTTACCTTCAATCCTAAATATTTGTGTAATATTGTTGGTATCATGCCTAGGTTTACTACTGATGTTCTTGCAAAAAAAGGTTGCCAAAAAACAGTTCACAATTTTTCAAAGATCAGAACATCTCCAGAAAATTTTGTTCGACAGTTTTCAGCGTGCAAAATATCTTGAAAACTTTGATGTATAAGTTTACGTACTGACAAGAACAAAAGAATAGGCCTTTATTTTAGTTAGTGGTTATAAAGGTATAACTTTTAGCATAACAATTACAAGTAGTTACATTATAATAAATATATTTGAGGTACTAAAAATTTATTCAATTTATTAAATAAAATCAATTATTTGTTTGCAAATAAATGCGAAGTTTTAGATTAAATTTGGTATTTTAGGCTCTCTCTCTAATTTTAGAGGCCCATGCTTTTTGTCGAATGTTTTGATTTTCGTATGGCAAAAATGTTTCGAAACTCCACAACATGTTCATATAATCCCATTCAAATAAACGTGTATACTGCAAGCTTGAAGATGCACACTATTAAATGTCTCCATTTGTTAATGATAACATTGTCCTTAATTATACATGCTATTTCATCCAATTAATAATTTGCGCAATACGAATTTTCTATGGGATACGGGATACAGTTCAATATAATACAACTTTATACATTCGCGAATGTTTCTGGAACTGTTGTCAGAAAAAAAGCCATTCCAAATTTGGGATTTATATCACGGAAGTTTTCTGATGCTTTCAACAAACCTGCATAATACTAATCTGCATCAGCCAGTTTGGGAGAGATATTTATTAACCATGCAAGTTCACCGAGCGAGCATGAGAATGAAATTTGCTGATTATCGCGAAAGTAACATGAAACAAACAATCTTTAATTCTCAGTTGAAAATGTCCATTCCATTTGTTAAAATTAAAAATTTATGATCGATTCAAAGTCAGCAATTTGATGTTAGTTATTTGATATTCAAATGTAATTCTTGAGTTTATTGAAATGTGCTACTAGCAATGATTGACAATGACCGTTTTATTGATACTAATGCGGTACTAAATTAATAACATGAATAAAACCCGTAAAAGTAACCCACAAAATTTATTTCCAGTGTTGAAGAATTGATAATTAATAATTAAAGATATACACAGCAAATATAATTTATCGTTTTGGCGGGACCTACTAAAACCCACCAGGTGCCGAATCCACAAGTATGTTAAATCCAAATTTAATCCACAAGTGACCCACAAGTGCCGGTACCCCAACCAACAACAAAAGGTCACCCACGCCCCGGCACCCCAAATGTGGCCCCCACGCCCCACAAGTACACAAGTGACCCCCCACGCCCCACAAGTACACAAGTGACCCCCCACGCCCCACAAGTA
>JAQFZG010005428.1:0-10349 GCA_034695465.1 Entomobrya nicoleti
TATCACTTCAGTTTATCACAAAAATTACATTTGGCTTCTCATTCTCATGGTTAGATTTTGTGCTACGAAGACTTTGTGTATGTGCATTGCATGATATCTTGGTTATGGGGTCGTCTATGATATGGCGTCACCATGTTTATTTACAGCTTGAAATGAAAATGGACCTTTTACTCCATTTTCAGCTTTTGAACAAAAGACCCCCTAAGCGTTTCTCATGATACAAAGCTCCAAGATAAGCAAATTCCATAGTTTCGAACGTCTAGTCTCATTAGTGTATATATGAAATATGAATGACAACAAGTTGTTTATTTTATATGGTTAACTTGACATCTGACAAGAGCGAGTTGTAGTTTAAAAATGGAATATTGGTTTATAAAGACTTTTTCGGGGCGTAACGTACCATTAATACAACAGTGAAAATGCGTAAATGAACAAGTATATATACCTAAATGGGTTGCACAACACCCGACCCTCTCCCCAGCTTCACAAAAAGAAATATAATATGCAACATCTATTTTAAATAAATTAGTTCTACAAACATTTTGTTTCCAACAAAGGTAGAATACTTTGTGTAAAAATTAGATATAACCTTGTATAGATTAAGAGGTGCAAATAACAGCAATAGACAATAAATTGTTTTTTATCACATTTGAAGAACATCTTTCAAAAATACGAATCCTTGTGTATCGACAATGATGGTAATAATTAGTTTGGATAAAAATTTGACAAAAATGCTACATTACAAAATTCCAAACGTTTTAAAGAAGAGAAGTGTTCATTTTTAAAGAGGTTTGAGTTGTTCAAAATCATTTTTTCTTTCTTTTTCACATTTCACATCTTGCCATCATAAAATATAACGAACACAATATTATGCATCAGAAAGGAATTAGGTATTCAACAAAACTCCATTGAATGTGTATACTAGTCTTCATAAATTAATAGATGGACTATCATTTTTATACCCTACAAGGCTACTAAATTAGTGTAAGTTGCTATTCTAGTTAAACTGCTCTCCAGGAGCAATAATAATTGGAAAACAACCAATGAAACTTATAATACTTAAACTTCACTGACACATAATTAAATGGTAAATAACAAGTTTCCTTCGAAAAAACGACACTCACAACACGCCAGGCTCGATGTTTTTTGTCAATATTTTGAACAATCACTTTTACTCACAACCACACACAAGTGTAAATATAAACTTTTGTTTTAACGATCAATAATACTTTTGTTTGTTTTTTATAAATGTGATCCAAAAAGCGGAAGGAGAAAAACAATCTTTTCAGGATAAAATACACAATAATTAAAGAAGTTTGTATATATTAAATTGAAGTGTATTATTCACAGTCCCGATTTTTCTTTACTAATGGCACCTCCTCCTTTTGCACCACCGGAAGAAGCTGGAGGAGATGAGGCTGCAGCTGCTGCTGCTCGTTCTGCGAGAAATTTGTCGAATTCCGAACTGGTTAAAGAGGCGGTACCACCGGGTGCTGTTGCTGCTGCTCCACCGCTGATTGGCTATTTTGGAGCAAAAGAAAATGATTTTAAATAAAATTATTAAATATTTCTTCAAAAATAATTCTGTAGGTGCAATTTACAACAGATTTGTTAGATAGAGAGAAGGAGAGAAACGGTTATTTAATGAAAGGGGTTAGAAGAAAGTTGTTTCCAAGCCCGTTGTTAATTTTGTATACGGATTTACATACATTGTCCTACGAACGACTTAGTTTCAATAGAATAGCCGTAAGTGTTACAGTTAATTGTTACGTTTCGTGAAAGGGACCTCTATTATCACTCGACCAAGAAGTGATCAGAATAAAAAATAACCAAAAAGCTTTTACACAAACTATTCATAGTACAAAAAAACTATGTTGTATTGTACTTATTGCATTGTACTTATTGTACGTGTTCATATACTGTGAAATAACAAGAATGTTTCGTAAAATAGTAAAATATATATATAATTTTTTTATACCAAAATAGGGTTAAAATCACAAACACATAAAAGAACCGAATCGCCCACCCGAAAATTAATCAAAGAACAAAGAAATCAAGTAGAAAAAAAATATTGACAAATAGTGCAAAAATGTGTGACACAAATGAACGAATGATTATTCATGTGGTTAATATGTTTGTGAGGGTATAATTTTTGTAGGAATTTACCAATTAATTGATACAAGACTTTAGAGAATTCAATCAAAGTGTGGTAATTTCGGTCGTTAGTTATCACATAATGCCTAGAGTAGTATTGTTTATAGTTTATTGCTAGAGAGTAGTAGTAGTAGCTGCATGATTGATTGATACTGACAAGTCAGTGAGTGTGCAAGGGTGTTGCACTTTATTTAGGTGGCTGCTGAAAACAATCCAATATCCATTCAAATGAATGCAAACAATGATAATTAGTTGACTATAAGTAAAAATTAGATGCTTATAAAAACCAAAGAGGCATATAAAAAAATTAATCAAATTAGTACGGTCATGATAAACAAAAAGTTAAAACTTAAAAATGATAAAAATAAACTTGGTTGTAAAAAAAATCAAATCGAAAACATACATTTGCATTAAGCCATGCTTCCATCTCGTCGAAATCTGACTCACGATGTGTCTGGAAAATTGTTAAAAAGTAAAAACGTCTTTTTTAATAAAAGAAGCTTGTTTATCAAGTGAACAAAATTACAAACGTACAAAGTACAAGCCCAAATTTTCACACGAACAAAACCTACCTTCATAATATCCTCATCCTTCTCAGGCCAAAACGTTTTATTCACATTTTAGGGATTTACGGAAAGCATGTTTTAAAAGACGACAGCGACGAGAGAGGAAGGAAGTCATTACGCAAACAAAATTTGTAACAAAAGAAACAGAAGAACACACCAATGCAATCAAAACAAAAGAACATACGCAATAAATTGGAACAAAATAATAATTTACACAAAAATCTCCCATTAGACAAGCCACAATAAAAACCAAAAAGTTTGAATTTATTTGAAAAAAATATACAATTAAAATTTGACGTTGAAAAACTTACCGCAATAGGTTCTCTGTTCATGGCAGCGTCACCCAAAGTGCCTGCCTTTTGGTCAACATTTGTGTTGTCGGCGTATGTACTTCCGCTAAAAATTAAGACGAACGCGTTCAATGACTACAGTTCAGTACAAACTAAAGACTATTTAAATGTTCAATCACATAATAAATGCTCAGTGCTCACCTTGCTTTACTCTTTTCATAAGTGGTACCTCTGGACTGAGCAAACATGTCAAAGTCATCGGGCTCTTTTCTCGAACTCGTTTTAGGAATCGCCCCACCCGATGCTGCAGCTGCACCAGCACCGCCAACGCTAAGAGCACCCATTTTAGATGCAAGCTTTGCACCTGATGCGTCTCCACTACTAGCATCAAAGTCGATGAGTGAAGGCTCGTCTTTGTTTCCAGTGGAGGGTGCTCCAGCAGCACCGGATGTCTTTTCAATGTTTTTCTTATGTCGTCCATATCTAAATATAATGTCATTCAATTTAATGGTCACTATACATATTCTTCACTTTTGTTTCAACTACGTTACTTCATCAACACTGGGACCAGCATCTCGAATTATCTATGCTACAATCATGTCTTACCGAAGGAATAAATTATTTAATTCGTCGTTTATATGTAACATTTCCGCTGTCAACTCATCCGACGATACTGTACATAGAAGCTCAGCTATTCTCCTCTGCATTTCCTTACATGCAGTATTTAATTCCTGAACAAAATATACAAGAAAATTACTTTTGTACCTAATACACAATCATAAAACTTTTTTTATACAATTGCGTTTTTTACTTACTTCCAGCAACTCAAAATCCGCAGGAGGTATGTCTTGACCAGGCTTCACCTCACTCAGCATCTCCGCAAAAACAGCCATGTTTCCTTGAACAATGTCCAAATCCCTCCTCAACTTGGCTGTTTGTTCCGGGGTGACTTTTACCTGTGGTTTAGGAATAGCAGAATTATTACCTGCTTGTCCCTGAGCTTCTGCGGAAGCAGGTGATGAAGATGATGAAGTGGGAACAGGTGTTGATAACATTTTAACTGTTTGTAATAACCCCTACTACAATTTTATTTTTAAATTTTTAAATTTTCTACACCAAATACTTGTGCTCTCAGCTACACAATTTTTCTCTTTGAAATCCTTTGCCAAAATTTTGCATCTAGCCACTGCCAACTCCCTAATCACAAGATATAAAGATGAGTACTAACTTCCGTATTAGCTCAGCTCAGATTTATTTCTAAAACTCTGATACTGATGAGCTTGCTTTGAGTTCTGAGACAATGGAATTGTTAAAAAACCAAGTTTCATTATCTTGTTACGTGTGTACAACAAGAATGTGTGTGATTGGCTGCAATGATTATGTTCGTGAGTGAATCATGAAATCAACGCTCTTTTGTTTTTGTCCTGTTATATCTATTGTGATTGTTTAAAAAAACGCCAAATGCAATACACCTGTGCACCACCCACTCTTTTTTTTCCTTCCTGCTGCAAAAATTTTCAACAATCACAACACACAATAGTCTCACAACCATGTACTAATGATGATGAGCTGTAGAGCACTGAACAAGACATACAATTCAAAATACAATTTTTTAGCAAAAAAAACTGCCATGCCATGCATCGCCCCACACCAATTCTTCGGCCTTCTCTAATATTATCCATAAGTCCTACACAGAAAACTTAATTTTCTGACTTGACTACACTGAGAATTAAAATTTCCCTAGCTGTTTAACATTTAACGATGATATATTTTATATTGTATCATCGTGCCTGCCGTGATCACTCATGTTTGACACAAAGGCAGCTGCCTGTATCCAATTCTCAGCCAAGTGAAACGAAACAGTTCTTCATAAGTCTTCAGTACACATAAAAGCTAGTCTACAAAAAGGGCTACTCAGATTATTTTCATTTTCACTCTTTTTTTTTCTTGGATTTTGCCAAAAAAAATTACTCACTGCTTTTTATTGTTGTACGCTGCACACACGTATTAACGTTTTTGGGTCTTTTTTGATGTATCATCATACCCATAAAAAACATCTACCACCACACGTTGTACGTGATGTGATTTAAGAACAACGCATGCAAAAACACAGAGATGCAGTTTTATGAATCATTATGAGAAATAAGTAAAATGCGTAATAATAAATGGCTAAATTTTTTGGGTATTAAGGTTCATAAAAAATATTACCATAATCAATTGTCTGGCTGCTGCAAAGCAGCAGTTAACTAAGTATACGTATACTTTTGTGTTATGTTGTTTTGATATTATCTGATAATTAATTTGATGTTGATGTCAATGCACTTATCGTTGTACTACACGCATGTGCACAAGTACCAAAAAAAGTACTAAAAATGTCTCATTCTTTTTTCTGAAATACGTCTCTTTTTACGACGACGTTTTTATACTTTTTTGCATATGGCACACTGTTGACAGTTTATTTACAAGGTGTACAGAACATAATCACATGAAAAGCAGAGAAGTAACTTGTGTGTCTGTACTTGTTAATGTTGCACTAACAATTTAGAGCACAGATGTTAGAGTGACCAATTGCAAAACTGCCATATACTGCAAGGTGGTAGTGGTGGTACAGCATTTTCATTATGGGATATTTTTTTTATGTAACCAGTAAAAAAATCTACCAGCAGATTAAAACATGTTATAGGAGACACGAATGGATGTGAAAGTGTGTGTGACGTGTATACATATAAAAAACATACTAGATCAATATAATCATCTCACAGATCTCACTGGCCTGGCTCTCTTGCGGTTTGTTATAATTGGGCACATAGATACAGATGCATAAATGGAATGTGATTTTATGCTAATCTCACAATTAGATGTAGATATAGCATGTATACACATACAGATGTGTCACTTCACTTCATCATGACGAATATAATACACAGATTTTTGCATGAATGGAAATATGAATCATGAATATCATATCTTGATATGAATTAATGGTTTTTTTGTACCTGTTGTGGTGGTACTGGTGGTTGTTGTTGTTGCTGTTGTATTATGATGGGTCGTTGTTCGCCCAAGTTGACTGGATGTAAAATGGGTTCTGTTTCTACGCTCTGTATAGTCACACATAAAAATAACATATTTTTTAATAGTCCATAAAACATTTTTTATGGTTGACATCATGTGTTGTGGTGATGTGAATATATGTGTATAGGATAGAAATTTAAAATTTTGATTGTTTTTACATTTTTGCATACCCTTTTTGGCGTAAGGATAGGTACCATCGCGTCCAAATCAGTCATCGGGAACTCAATCCCCTTTGACTTTAAATCTTCATACAATTGAACAATACCAACTAGCTCGGGATGGCCTCTAAAAGTGTCTGCCCATGACTGTATCAAGCCCAGAACTTTTTCTTGTACTATGGTAGGTGGGTCATTTTTTGGTCCTGTGAGACAATCAAAGAAAAACATAAACTATTTTTACGCTCTGACTAACATTCATCGCAAAAAAGAAGCATAATTAATAGCCCACCCTGCCCACCACACTTTACAGACACAAGACAGCAATTACTTACTGCTAAATGACTGTAATTGCTTCTTTTTTTAAATTTGGTTTAAAAAAGTTGTACATTTTTTTGTGGAATTTACCAATTAGTTTGACTAACTCCTGACCAAAGTCTTTTTGACACACAAGCACATGAAAGCGTCTTCCGCAGTTTTTCACGCAAGTTTCAAGCACAGTCAAGGTGTACATTACAACGGTATAGTTTTTCCCAGCGTTTTGTTGAAGTCGTTTCCTTATCGCTCTCACTGCATCCTTCGGACCTTCTTCGGCGGTATTGACCATGTCACAGATTTCCATGTTTAGTGCCCAGTTTTCCGAGGCAAGTGAAGCGTCCGTTGCATGCTCTGCATGATCACCGAAGTGTAACAAAAACAAAAGTATGGTTTTTTAAAATAGGAAATTAACACGGAAGTTTTGGCTCTGATTACTTTAAAAATGTTACTCTACCTATTTTTTGGCCTATAGGCGTTGAGAACGGATTTCCCCCGAAAAACGACATTATCTCGTCCTTTGACGGGGCTTTAGCAAGTAGCTGATCCATGATGAAAAGTTAAAAATTTTGTTTACTAGTTTTTTTCTCCTTTGAAATATATTTTTATATCAATGCATCCAGAGAAGGAGAAATGCTCCAAAAAAGCATTAAAAAACTACTTTGTTCAGTTTATTTAAATTCAATTTTTTTATAGCAAGAAAAACTATCCACTAGAGAACAGTAGATTTAACTGCACTCGTAGTAAAGTCATTGCACTTTTTCTCAGTGTGTTTTTCAGCAAGAAGGAACTATAAAAACAAAAAATAATAATAAACTTAAAACTGAGCTAACAAAATAAACTTAAAAAACAAATCAAATAAGCCAAATAATCCAAATAAGCACTGTTGACTGTTTGAAAAACCACAAAGTTACTTTTAAAATCAAACTCACTATTTTTATTCACTGAACTTGTCTAAATAATACACATGCAAAAGAAATACTGCGGTTTAGCGTGCTTGCGTGTTTTGTAAGAGAACTGTTTTTACCTATAAAACAAATGGACAAATTGGTTCTTAGTTTTCACTTTCAGGGGGGATGATTCGGGGTTTTAATAGACAAGATGACCTATCTTGTCGGACTGGAACATAGGAATTTAGGAAGTTGGGTGATGTGATGTCACGGAATTTTCTTATTCTGTATAAAGAAAGTTATAACGATTTTAAGAACGCACACTAACCGCGCAAATATATATAACGCACATAATATCAATGCAATTGCAATGTTAACTGTCACGTTGAGAGTCAAGTCAAACTAAATTTTTGCCAAAATATTAAACATGAAATGTTTGCTTCGTACAATAATACGTAATATAGCTAGTTTTTGGCACGTTTCCCTTAAAACGAACTTTCCATAAAAGAAAATTACGCACTTATTAAATTGAATCCACTCGCAGTATTTTTTAAAAATACATTTAAAGTGGAAAAAAAGGATGATACGTTCATTTTTTTGCTAGAGCAAGTATACTTTTTTTTTAGCAAACCTCAGATGAACTGTAAATTAGATTTACCTGTCATTGAATACACTTGACTTGGGGTTTTTGTTTGAGACGTGAAAAGGATTGTATTTTTTAACAGATGCGAAATTTAGTGAAGATCATATAAATCTCTTTCTCTCGTTTTGTTATTATCTATAGCAAACTATATGAAGGTTTATAATGTGTGTGATCCAAAAAAGAATGGATAGATAATGGAACGTTCTTGACTTGACTATATCATTATTCCAATCCAAAGTCTATGTGTAATGTGTACACAACATACAAAACTAAACATTATACGACAACCAGGGAAAAGAAGATCTCTATAAAAAGAGACCCCATGAAACTTTAATTCAATTTTTTTATGTTGGGCAAACAAATGGACAGATGTGTATATATTGTGGAAATGTTTGTGTGAAATGTACATCATCATATATCATACTGTTTTATCACGTCCCCACGTAAATCAGATGACTCATTCTTGTGCACGAGTACGACAAAAAAAAGTATTGTGTGAAATGTACGTACTCACAACATTGTACTATAAAAAATACCTACATATCCGACCGACAAGGCTATCTTACTTGACTAGAGACACTGGTTCATTTATCATTTATATGTAGAGATCGCAATATTGCATTGGATCTTCATTAGTACATCATAAAACATTGATCTTTGACAAATTTTCTGGACAAAGCTAAATAACCTGATGCACTTCCATATTTCACCTTTGTAAAACAACACGAGTTATGAGAACGGTCCAGTTGGGGATCTGAATTTGACAATGATTTTCAGACATGCAATGCTTCTTTGTAACCAGTTAAATGTAGATAGCAAATTATTCCTGTAAGCGAAACTTACTGCTCTAGAGCAATTATATCTGTTATGTCACGTGATACACTGCAAACAAGTGAACCCAGTCATAGTCATGAACTAACACTGATATTTGAATAATGAGAATGGGCGATGATATAAAATTATATGAATTTTTCGGTGGTCACATGAAGGTTAATTTACACAAGGTGAGGCAAAATATATATATGTATTGACACTGACACCATCATCTTCTTCATAAACTGTAGACTCATATAACCACATACAACACAAAACAGGGTGACTAATTAATTTACGTAATTTATACACGTGTCGTTTATTTTCTTACTTTTTTCACTTATTTTTTTCCAAGATTTTTATTCGTTTTATGAATTTCCAGTGATTCATTCGGCATTTTTTCTTCACAAAAGTGGATTTTCAAATTGTACACTAAAAGTTACGTGTGAAATGTTTCAAGACATGGCACACAGCACACAAGACACACATTTAACAATCTAAGCTAACAAGTATACTAAACATAGCAAGCACATTAAAGTGACACATGCAAATGTTGTAGCTTTTCTCCAGGAAAACACTAGATTAAAAGAGTTATACACTCTATACACATCCTCATACGGGACGAATAGGCGTTTCGTCAACCGTCAAGGACTGTAAAAAAGGTCTAAAACAATCTAACATTCAACTAACGATCTATCCACCTACCTCACTAGCAGAATTTTTTGTATTTTATTATAGACGCTTATAAGACTTCCAAAAATCCAAAATGAACCGAATAGGAGTGTCGAGTATTTTCCAAAAATTTATTAATTATTCAACTAGATATGTAGATTGCACCAGGGAATGAAGTCTTATTTTCATTTTTTGAGCTATCAGTCTACTCGCATGGCACAAAGAAGAGTAGTTCATGTGGATATATTGGCCTTTAATATTTTAAAAATATTACTTGCATATTGCATATCGTAATGAAATTGCCAATATATAAAAGGGTTGTGGTGATGATGTTGCTGGAATAAGTTGTTTTGTGGTTTGTTATTATTATTTTTTATGCATTATAATATTACAGCTATTGTTTTTTCCCCTGAGCACACCTATATGATCAATATACAGTTTTTTAGTAGCGCATATCACCTTCTCCATTATAATGAGGTTTTTACATGTTGTGCAAGTCAGGTTCATTTTGCAGTCATCATCTGGTCTTCTAACAATACGTTGCTTTGCCTTGTGCTAAGAAATACTAATAAGATTGTGTATACATCCATATTACATCAGTATTGCACACACAACGCTTACTTCCTTTACGAGCAAGGATATTTTTCATGCAATTTCAACCATGAAGATTATAAAAATATGTTTACCACTTTGATATAATACACACACCAGTTTTTCTTGGCTTTATTTTGAAGTGTTTCTTGACGTTTTTCATTTACATCGCATTTTCTTCGTCACTT
>JAQFZG010005429.1:0-10349 GCA_034695465.1 Entomobrya nicoleti
ACTATGTGTGTTTCTTGGGTATTTTGGGGGTTGAAATTGGGAACGTAGTTGGGTGTATAGTGGGTAGGATTTTTGGGATACTTTTGTTCGTTGATGATGGCCTCGTTAGGATATCCATTTTGTTTATCTGTCTTACCAATAAAGTCGAAAAATTGGCCTTTAGCTAATTTGCAAGTTGATAGTACTAAATATAACACTAATATAATTTGGTGATGTGACAAAAAATGCATAGTAATTTATATTTAGTTAATTGGGGCACATGTAAAATAATATTTAGGATGTTGACTAACTTGAGTTGAATGGCTAATAAAATCAAGTATACTCAGAGAGAGAGAGAGATACATTTAGGGAAGATTTAATAGTCACTTGTTGTATACGTTACAATAAAATTGTGAGAACAATTAGCGGTTTAATAAGCGTGAATGCGTGTGTGGGAGAAGAGTTTAATTAGATGACACACAAAAAACTATTTTATTTTCATGTGACGTTCTTTCCAATGTATTTTAATGGGTGTTTTGATAACAAATTACTATTATTAGATTAACAAGTGCCGCCAGTGGTGAATTGAAAATAGACCGTTAATTGCAAGTAATGAGAATAATTTAGTATAAACCCGTTTGAGTTCAGTTTGAGGTTAAGCGTTTGGTTTAGCCTCGACTAAATTAATTTAATAATTAAATTAATGTGATCATCTAAATTCAAATAAAAAATAATTTAAGCATTTCATTTGTTGAATCAGGGTCAAAGTATATAATATGTAATTAATTACCTTGGACACTGCACTGCCCGATGACCAGGAGATTGTCTAGGGGACTACAAAAAGCTGAATAAGTTGACCTTTCCCCACAAAAAAAACGGCGACGGTGAAAACGGGAACTCCAGCTCAAAAGTTCATGTCATAATTTACAGAAGTTTGCTCCAGTGAGATGATCTAAAAACCAAGTTAAACGGAAATATTTAAACATTGTATTCGTTAAATTAGGGTCAAAGTTCAAAGCAAATAATGTAAAATGTAATTACGTCGATTAAGGCCACAGATGTTTGCCTCGGACGATGATAATAAATTTAGTTTTTCGACCTATAAATTCCTGGAATGGATCATTTTGGAATCATGGAAGCGGCTCTACTATATTGAACGAGAGAAATGACATTCAAAGTGGTGAACGACGAGAAATAAGTTTTCTGTCAATAATTTTCTCCATATCCGTTTCCAATGATCTAGCCAATAATTATCGAAGCTCTCGAACGGATGTTTGGTCAGACCGAGTGGAATAAACTTTCGGCGGACAAGTGCTTTCAGGTATTGGCCCCAACAGAAAATTTAAATGGAAACCAACTTACCATCTTCAATCCCAAGAAGCTTCCACTCACAATCCACTCTCTCGCGTGATCAGAACCACCCAGTTAGAGTGACCCGATTGAGTTGTTGGGTGGGACATTGGTATTTACTGTGAGGAAAAAGTTTCGATTAAGTCAAAGCTCGGCAATGGCAATGGTGGGGGTCCTATCAATATGGGGCAATGATGCTATGCTAATGTACGGCGAGTATATTCAGTTCCCGTTTATGGGCAGACAAAAATCAGAAGAATGCGCTCTGAAGCTCAAAATTCTCAAAAGGGTTGATGTATCTAAGGGATGATTTCGTTGATTATTCATAAACTGTTGTTTTGTTGTTTATGATCTTATTTATGATAATTACGTGCAATACTAATACCAATACCTTGATCTTTAGAATATGGATCATGCCGGTATAACGAGATCTCCGCCTCATATTGTACCCTAGAAGTCCTAGAAGAACAATTCAACCAAGTGATCTAAAACCTGAACTGAAGGAATGGAAAATAGTAACCTAAGGAAATTTCTATTTGAAAACAATGCTGACAGTCCACTTGGAAAAGCATCCTACCCTGATGATCTGAAGGTCGATGAAAAAATCAGTCAGATACGGAAATCAAATTTACTTTACTTGGGAAAGCATCAATGTGTGCGTTAAGCGTCTTACCGATTTCGGATGCAAATGTATTGAGGTTGTGGTACCTGGAGATTAACTAGGAAAAGAAATGGCCAAGAATAACCAACACTCAGATGACTTGCAGATGTAAGTGATATTGCTTCCAGGTCGAGAGAATCAAATTAAGTTAATCAAATCTTTCGTTGCTTTTTCGGCAAGCTGGCTCGTGGCTGGAGTTTCCGTTTCCCTCACAAAAAAGAAGCAGTCGGCTACTAAGTTTCCGGTCAAAGAAGGGGCCAGCTGTACGACCGCTGCTGCAGTTTCTTTTGCCACTCAAAGATCAAAAAATCTTAGTCTCTCGATGTGTTGGCTAACCATCTCTGCCATAATATTTTAAATATTTTCCTGACTAGCTCCAACCATCTTATCACGTGGATCATTGAGACTATTACACAAACAACATAAATTAAAGCATAAGTCAAATTTAACCAAATAAATTGGTTTCAAAAAAGGCTTCGCTTTACTAACCTTTCCCCAGAATACCTTGCCTAGGGATTCTCGTCGTTTTCATTTTGTACCTCCAACTCCTCAGGTCTGAAACCGATGACTTCTTCAAAATTTGCTACTCAAATTCCAATGAGCTTAATCTCTGCTCATTCCTCTTCAGCCAATTGACTTTATCGTCGCGCTGTCTCACGTCTCACGGTAAATTAATTTTTTGTCTTCATTAGCAAATACTGGGAATACTATACCCATGATTTATATTATGACCATGAGATTTGTCCATGGGACCACAAAAAGCTGTAGAAGTTGACTTTTCCCCATAAAAAAACGCCAGTTACGTTTTCCTACCGTAATTGGGGATATAACGTAGGATGAGATAACTACTAACCAAAATCTACAGTCGACTTAAGGAAACACAAATGTAGACTATTTATTTGCTCGTTTAAATAATTGTCTTAACTTTCTGGGTTTTATTACAGCTAAACTATTACCAATATCAGCTTATTTATAGCGCAAATTTAAAGTTCTTAAATTCACTTCTAAATACTCATTCATTCAGAGTTTTGTTGTCATTTTGGCGTCCCGCTGGCTCCATGGATGAAGTTTCCAGTTCATTTTTGGGGACGAGTTGGCTCTGTGTCAGGAGTTTCCGTTTCAGGTCCTTTTGAACAATGCTAATCAAGGTAATTTGGGAAGATTTGCATCCATCCAACAATGGATAAGCTGGCATGCATAAACCGATTAAGCTAAGGTGGTGGGGCATTGTGAGCATCTGCGTGGTCACTCTGCATGTTTTATTACAAACGATGTTGCTTTGCTATTGGGAAGATCATTTTCCACTCTTATTGATATCATTCGAATATTAAATGAATTCATTGGTTGGATTACGCCATTCTTGATATTACGAGACTTGTATGTATGTATCTATAAATTAATACGACATTCCATCACACTTTTTTCTTACAGCGTATTGCAGACCTCACTTTTGGTACCTTTGGGGCTGATCGTTTCAGCAATTTGCTATGACATAAACTGAAATATAATCTGAGAGACTGCGAATCTTTACATTCTTCAGGTCCTTTTGAACAATGCCAATCAAGAAGGTAATTTGGGCATATGCCGTGGCAGAAACGCCAGAGGAGCTTTGAGGTTTTGACTAACTCTTCAATTACACTCTGCTTTTCTCACACCCTGGCCGGCAAGTCTGACAGTGCGATCAAGTACCCTAAATAGCCTACTTAACCGGAGGTCACTAAAAATTAAAACCGGATTAGCTATATGGATCGTTTCAAGCTGTATCACTCAAAGAAATAATTTTGTAGACGAGCTTCAGAAACACATTCCAATCAATATCTTTGGAGTTATGTTCCCAAGTATAAGACAAAGTTTTACTTGACCATTTTAAAGTTCACATTTAATTGTTGAGTTATAAAAGTGGCGTGTATGCAAGATAAACTGCAATGATTTCCTTGATAAGAAAACTACTACTTTGTTTCGTATTTGTTTTGCTGCAGTTTCCGTTACCTTCAAAGGATACGGCGGCATGCTAATCCGTCGCTGGAGTTTCCGTTTCCTCCAAAAGTAAACGTAAACGCTATTTTTTTTAGTTGTGACTGGGTGACCGTCCGTGGAAGCTGCAGAGTGGCTCCGAGGTTGGAGTTTTCAGTTTCCGTGTTGTCCTAAAAAACAGCGGCTGTCTACTACGGAAACTTCAACCAAGGAGGCCAGCAACAGCAGCGGTGAAAACGGGAACTCAACTGAAAAGTTCATGTCATAATTTAAAGAAGTTTGCTCCATTGAGATAATCTAAAACTCAAGTTAAACGAAAATATTTTAACCTTGTATTTGTTTAATCAGGGTCAAAGTTCAAAGTAAATAATGTAAAATGTAATTTACGTTGATGAAGGCCGCATATGTTTGCCTCAGATGATAATAATTTTAGTTTTCCAACCTGGAAGGAGATAGTTAACTTTGATTAATATTTGAAATATGAAACCAAATTAAAGACGGACGAACTATTAAACAGAGTAATACCATTTTATGAATCAGTTTCAGTCAGCCATACGACGACCACACGACTGCCGAGTAATGTAGATTTGTTTTCTAATTTTATTTTTATGCTCTTGCATCAGTTCAGTAGACAATTAACAATTGACTGATTTACTCAGAAACTTGTAAAACCGAAGCTGCCACCTTGAAATAAAAATAGGACGTTGCTAGACACTTCTGTTGGCTTATATTCGGATTCTCTTTGAAGTCCATTCATCAGTGGTCCCTTGTATCAGTATGTGGTCCACTAAAAGTGGAGTTGGTATATCTAGAAATCCCTGGAACAGATCATCCAGAAATCATGGAAGTGGCTCTACCATATACCAGTTTGAACGAGAGAAATGACATTTAAAGTGGTGAACGACGAGAAATAAAGTTTCATGTCAATAATTTCTCCATATCCGTTTCCAATGACCTGGCCAATAACTATCAAAACTCTGGAACAACTGAGCCGAGTGACAGGGTGTTTGGTCAGACCGAGTGGACTAGACTTTGGGCGGACAAGTGCTTCCAGCTAATGGTCTAGAAAATCAAACGGAAACCAACTTACTAACTAGGTACCTTCAATCCCAACAAGCTTCTTTCCACAATCCCCTCTCTCCTGTGACAATAATCAGACCATAATAATCCCTGCTAGAGTGACCCGATTGAGTTGTTGGGTGGGACAACCGTATTGACTGTGAGGAAAAAGTGTCAATTATGTCAAGGCTCGGCAACGGTGGGGGTCCTATCAGGCGTTTAAATGATTTTAAAGTAGAGCGAGATCGTTCAGTTCCCGTTTATGGACAGACGAAGAAAAGAAGAATGCATTCTGAAGCTCAAAATTCTCAAAAAAGGTTGGTGTATTTGAGGGATGATTTCGTTAATTATTCAAGAACTTTTGTTTTGTTGTTTATTATCTTATTTATGGTAATTACGTGCAATACAAATACCTTGATCTTTAGGAATCATACCGGATAATGAGATCTCTGCCTCATGTTGTACCCAGTCCAAGTCCTAGACGAGCAATTCACCCAAGTGATTTCGGAACTGAATCTGAAGAACCGAAGGAATGGGAGATGCGTCGTAGACTCGTAACCTAAGGAAATTGCGATTTGAACGTAGTTTCTGCTGACCCAGGTAAAGTAAAGCATTGCAAATCCAGATTTAATTTATGTTGCAAAATAATGTTCGTTTAATGATGTTACAGTATAGTATTTATGAAATAATTAAATATTTGACATATGTATCAAGTGAACATGGCCTTGGTGGATGAATTAATAGCTGTGACAAAGAACGTGAATAATTCTAAAAATACAAGTCCACTTGGAAAAGCATCTTAGTCTGATGATCTGAAGATCGATGATGGAATAGGTCAGTCAAGTGACCGCAGGAGCAGGACAGAGTGGGGGAGAAGTGGTTATTGTAGATGTACCAAGCGTTACATTTGAGTTGGCACAGCTGGCTCCGTGGTGAAGTATCCGTTAACTTTCTTTTTCGTTAGCCAGCAGACTCCTTGGATGGAGTATCCGTTTCCTACGAGGGGCCAGCTGGCACCATGGCTGATGTTTCCGTTTCTGCTCCTGAGGCTAAAATAGACATGCTCCCCCTTTCGCAATTTTCTTGATTCTAAATTCTTTTTTCCTTATCTTATTTTAAAAGTGTCTATCCCGTTCTGCCCATTCCTCTTCAGTTAACTGACTTCATTTTCGTTCATATCATTTCAAGTTTTATATGCATTGGGCTGGCTGCAGATTGGACCATACAAGTTGGGGATTTGGGCTCCTTTCATGATATTTCACCCCGCTAACGGCACTAAGCATGGAATGACGACGAAGACATATCAGATTGTCCATAGGACCGCAAAGCCGAGTGTATAAGTACAAATGTTAGTGCACTTATTAAAATGTACTTGACACCGCAAATTAAACTGATTAAATAAACCTTGCTTGCTTACATTCAACTTTCTGTCAAATCATTAATTTTTGTTATAAATCATTAAAAAAAATATTATATCGGTTTATTTAACGCATTTAGAAATGAATTTAACATTGACATTCCATTGAGCAGTTTTTCGAATCATTGTAAACCAATTGGAAGATTTTATGATCTACTTTGTCAACATTGCCTGGACAAACTGATATATATTATAAGAGGTCGCGAATCTTTACAATTTACAATAGTTAATCAATGAATCCCTAGAACCCAACGTAAACTATTCTCTTGGTTAAAATGCCCGACTTACCAAACTAGTCTTTGGCTGGAGAGCAACTATCATACAAGGAATACACTGATATCAATAAAACACATGGGATTGCTTGAATTTATCGTATAATTTAAATTATACACTTCACCTTGTCCATATTATTCAATTAATGAAAAGTATCGAACTAATGTTTAATTTCGAATTACAAAGTGATGTTCGAGAGAGGACTTGCATTTAGGTTTATGAATATCTCAGAATCTGAAAAAGGAACATATAGTGTGTATTATACCATCACAATATGATGATTATTCTTGATAGGGTATATATTTATTTTACACAGAAACTTTTGAAATTACATTTAAACTTGTTTGCGAAATACTTCGATTTTCAGTTTTCAAAAATAAAACCCTGCTGTTAACAGCGACCCATTCGTTCAGACAGTATATTTCTGGTGGCATGTTTCATTTACTATTAAAAAGAATTCTCGTTGGGTTAAGGCATTATGAGAATATGCGTGGTCACTTGGTCAGTATATTCTAACTTTTGGCTAACGTTGTTTGAAAATTATTTACTGCTCCTACTGCTTTACATTGTAGCCTTGTTAATTTAGTTGCAGTAGAGCTATTAGTTGTAAAAGAATCATTGGTAATCTAATTTTTCATTTATAAAACTAAAACCAATTAGTTTAGCAACATATATTTTTCCGCTGCTTGTTGATAACATGTACCATACTATCATTTCTATATAATTGTATGATTGTCTGTACAATTAATTTGGTTCCCAACTTAAAAATAAGCTTTAATTGTATTGTAAATGTAAGAAATGTTTCGGGCATGCATGAGTGCCAAACAAGTTTGAGGTCAGAAAACTCATCTTATAACTCCCTCGACTTTTTGTGTTTTAATCCGGTGAGGTCTTCATGATTGGCAACTCATGTTCCAATCTCATTATTTGGTCGTTTAAACCACGAACTGTTCCATCTTTTTTTCTCCATCCATAAAACCAGCAATACTATTTGGCAGAATCATTAATTATGTCAAAGGTGAGTGTTACTATTTTGACTTCGATGCGTTGCGGTCCTACTTTCCTTTAGACAAGATAATCAGCTTTTCTTAGTGCTAATTCTGTCCCTTTTTAGTGTCCTGCGTTTTTTCTCCATTCCTTCCATCGACTATATTATAAGTGACATTTCAACAGGGCTGCTGCCTGTTCTTGGACACCTTTTTTATTCGTTGGTTATATACCGCGCAAGGTTGATTTTTGGCTGCGGCGGCAGACAACAACAATAAAGTTCTTTGACTTCAGGCAAAGAACATCGACTGGCCTTACTCGTTTGGCATATTGAAAGAAATAACATGAATGAGTAGAATAAAAATTCTTGACATGATAAGAACAAAGGAAAATTAATGAGTTGAGAACACTATTGTGTTCATGCTTTATTTCATATTAGTTTGGAAATGGAATTTAATCAGCAAATAATTTGAGAAAATCAATTTTTTGAATTCAAATTTGAACAATTTGAATGATTATTGTGAACTTACCAACATATCAATATTATTATTTTTCTCGTACTCGAGTAATATTCCTACACCGCTTGAGTTGCCATTGCCCTTAACGACCAGCTGGCTTCGTTTCTGTTACAGTTAGTGGCATGCTGCCTCCATAACTGCAGTTTTGTTGGCATTGGTCACCATCTGGTTCCGCTACTACTACGTTTTCCGTTGCTCTTAGTGGCCGAGTGTTTCTGTGGATTGAGTTTCCATGCTTGCTTCCTGGTTTTAAGTTGCCGGCTTCCTCCGTGGTGGGAGTTTCCGTTTCCAGAAATAGAAGGAACCAGTTAGCTCCGTGATGGGAGTTTCCCTTTCCCGACATAGTAATATCTGTTTCCTCCTATTGATCCACGTGGCTCCGTGGCAGGAGTTTCCGCTTGCCCGTCTTTAGGGGCCGGGTGATTCCGTGGCTGGAGTTTTCGTTTCGCCACATTTGGGTGCCGGGTGGCTCCGTGGCTGGAGTTTCCGTTTCGCCACATTTGGGTGCCGGGTGGCTTCGTGGCTGGAGTTTCCGTTTCGCCACATTTGGGTGCCGGGTGGCTCCGTGGCTGGAGTTTCCGTTTCCTCATTTCGGGTTGGGCTGCTACGTTGCTGGAGTTGCCGTTTCCTTCTTTGGGACTGGGAGGCCTTATTTTTTCTGTTTCCTCGTTAGGGGCTGGGCGGCTTCTTGGCCGGGTTTTCATTTCCTTCCTTTGTATTACTACATTTTATTAATGTTGAAAAAATGGGACAGGGCGAAGTTCCCAGTTATTTGTTGTCCAGCTGGCTCCGTGGTTGGAGTTTCCATTGCCATTTTTAGGGACCAGCTGGCTCCACAGTGTCTGGAGTTTCCATGTTGTTTTTGGGGAGATAGGTAGATCCGTGTAGGAGTTTTTGTTATCATTTAGGAGTCCAGCTGGCTTAGTGGCCGGAATTGCCATTTTTCGGGCCAGTAGGCTCCACAGTGGATGGAGGATCCGTTTTCTGCAAGTTGAAGAGGTCTATTGCTATAGTTTCGAGTTCATTTTTGGGTGCCGGGTGGCTCCGTGGTTGGAGTTTCCGATTCAATCTTCAGAGGTAGGTGGTTGCGTGGCTTCCTCGAGTTTCTGTTTCCAGTCAATTTACTTCATTATCAAGTTTCATAACTGTTTCAAGTTATATGCACCGGTATTGGTGCTCGCGGCATATTGGTGGAAACTCCAGTCACGTAGCCCGGCAAAGGAACCAGAGACAGTGGAGCTGGAAACTTCAGCCACGGAACCCAGCAACGGAAGAGGAAGGCTGGGCAGAAACTCTACCACATAAGCCCTGAAGGAAGTATACTTAAATGAGACTCTAAACTCAAACAAGAAAAAAAGTTAGAGCATTTTATTTGTTAAATCAGGGTTAAAGTAAATAATATGTAATTAATTACTGCCCGTCGACAAGGTAACTGTGACTAACCTCTCCGCCATTGTATTAAAATATCTTCCTGGTTGATTGCAACCATAGTGTCGGTTGGCATAAATATGGATATAACACAAAAAACTCATAAATTACGGAGGAATCAAAAGCTAAATAAATTGGTTTGAAACTGGATTTCGCTTCACTAACTTTTTCCCAAAATAGCCTGGGCCTGTAGCTTCTCGCTTTTAGCTCTTCTCTGCTCATACTTCACAGGTCTTAATCGACCAACTATTCTTTCGCATTCTTTTACCTTAAACAAGCATGTAAGAAGTATTTCGTTCTTACAATAATTCATGTGGATTTGGAAATGGCGACTCATGTTTTCGTACCTTATCTTTTCGGCAATATTTTTCGCATCCTTTTGTCGGCGTACTTTTCATCATCTTATTCGGCAGTTTTTGGTTTTTTTGCGGATTCTTTTTTCAGTATCTTTTTCGTCATTTCTTTATCGGCATCTTTTTTTTGACAAGCAACCACGGAAGAACCCGGCAACAGGGGCAGCGGAAACGGAAACTCCAGTCATGGAACCCATGCTTCTATCATTGTTCATCGATCTGTTGGTATCATTTGCAACATTTTTTTCAGTTTTTTTTGGCATCTTTTTTCAGGTTCTTTTATAGCATCTTATTCTCGGCATCTCCTTCGATAATTTTTGGTCGGCATCTACATTCAACATTTCTTTATC
>JAQFZG010005430.1:0-10348 GCA_034695465.1 Entomobrya nicoleti
GTGAGATGTAGAAAATGCCCTCATATATCTGAACACTTTGAAATATTCCTCGAAATACAATTAGCTGAACCAACGATATTGTCAATAGTGCCACAGCTACTGCGCATTTACGTAAGAGGGTATTTCGAAATTTTTGTGAGCCGTTGAATGTCAGCTTGTAAGATACAGGGTCAATGTCGTACAAATACGAGCCTATGAAATTGAAAAGTCGAAGGTTTAGGACAACCAACTTTATTAATCCTTTTGTAAACAGCATTTCACCTCGTGAAGATGTTTTTTTCTAAAACTTTGACGTATTTAAATATAACAAGTTAACGTCGTTAAAGTTTTGGGTTTTGTATGTTTGTGGGTAAGAAAAGAAAACGGTAGAATTGACGTTAGCTGGACAGACACTGACTCTCTACTCATCACAATTTGTCTGATTTATCATATTTTAGGTTGGCCATTTTTTTAACAAATTGTTAAGTTATAGAGCTAGAATACTTTTAAACAAAAACGCAATAGACTTCCACAGTCGTTTTGATATGGGTACATCTTGGTCTTCTTATATGACCGTAAAATATATAAATAACGATCTTGGAAGCATTTTTATGTTCTAATCCACAATGTGAATTGTATTTTTGACAAAAAACTTAGCGTGAAACTTTAAATACACTTTGATCTATGTCTAGACAAAGTATTGGAAAGACAGTGGCAAACAGAAAACTAGATTATGATGTATTCAAATATTTAGTAATGAGGCACGCGCAAATTAGTATCGATTTAGTTTTAATTATTTAACTTATAATGGGGTTTAATTAAATTATCATGTCAGATCTAGTAAATTTATTTATATGTTTGTACCTTTAGAAATATTCCTCGAAACGTCAAATCATATTTACTATAGTAAAAGCATTCTATGCACTTATCTAAGAGATGAGTTATGTGGCTCAATCTAATACTAGCAATGCATTTTTCAATACAATTAGATCCAAGTGTAAAGTAGGCGTAGCAAAGATATCTGACAGTAGCAAATGATAAAGCCGGTTAAGATCTAATTCAATTTCTCAAAAAGCATGCAAACGTTACAATACTTCTAAATAAACTTAAAATTTGACTTTAAGCGCTTTGTGTTTTCCACTGCACGCGTTTCTTGTTAAATAAAATATGAGTAGTTTTTGACCACTTTTAAGCCCATGCTGTACGTAGTTTCGAATCAGATAGGTTATGTATTTTTGCTTACTTTTGTTAGCGAATGAACCAACTCGTAAATAAACCCAATCAGCACATATACCATTTTTGGACAAAAATAGTAAATTAATTGTGATGCATTTATCTAGTATAGCTATTTTCCAACTTTCGATTAGCCTAACTATCAAATAAACTATTAAAGTTAAACGAGCTAGCATTCTCCTAATTACTGAGTATACTCTAATTGCTTTTATACATGGATCAGGATAAAATCTAAATGGAGGAATATATAGTTTAGCCGTTATTTTGAAGCTCCATTTTCATTGCTTGGTCATAGTGTAGATATATTTAAAGTAATGTAGCTATGATAGTCAAAGTATTAAAAACATGTTAAGATGTTTGCAAAGTTACCTGGAGCGACAGTGAGTTTATAGTTTGTGTACTTGTAGTCTAACGCATTAACTAAAAACAACTAGTGACACAGATGACAGACTCAACACCTCTCTGTATGTATAATGTACTTATTAAACGTAGTGGGCATTAGTTATGTTATGATGCATGGTAAATGAAGCATGGAAGTGGCCATCATGATCTTTAACCGTAAACTAAAAACTTATAAAATTTTAAGCAGGCCAACAAAATAATTACGACGTAGTCAAATAACGTGATCTTTTGTGACATCATAAATGCATCATGTAAAATAAAACTGCATTGGTAATCGTACTTAAGTAACTTCATAACTTAACAAATGTATGTACACAATTATACCTAAAATAGTACATGCATAACAATAGGTACTTATGCCTGGACCTGTGTATCGTATTCAGAAGAAGAAGAGATGTTATACCACGATTTTGGATTTGCTGCGTTAGAGATTACAAAAATGCGTTCTCTTCACTATAATAACATTTCACGCTTGACTTTTAGCCGATTGTCAACAGCGCCGTAAAGATCACCTTTGAGATATGTTAGTATATAAAAATAGCTATATAAAAAAATTGTTATCCTACATTGTAGACAATGTCAGATAAAAAGCTGTTAATTATTTTGCTCGGTACGTTCACTAAGATGAAAGGAATACCTTGTTTAATGTTGAAGCGTTTACTTGTAACATTAAGTAATTCTAAGCTAAAATCATTAAAAGAGGGATTGGCAATTAAGATTATGCTCGCTCGTCTAATTTATATAATCTACTTGATTGATGCGCTAAGCTGGAGTTTCTAAAGATAATAGATTACAAAACCATGTTAAACTAGAATCAGTTTGTATGCAAAACCACGGTAAATAAATTAGTATTATCTCTGAAATTTGATAGATGGACTTTTTTTCTGGATTTTGCCTCCGTATGTTTGGAAATTGCAATGAGAATACAACAAAATAAAATATAAAAAACAGTAACATTTTTTTTGTCTTAGGACAAACAACTTTATTAATCCTTGTGTAAATAACATCTCTATTTGTGAAAATGTTCAAAGACTTGGACCTATTTAAGTTTAACAAGTTGACGTTCTGAGAAGTTTTGGATATGTATCTGGCAAGAGAAGAAAAATGTTGCTTTGACGTTAACTGGGCATATACTGAATCTCCTTATACATTTTGTCTGATTTATCACATTTTAGCTTAGTTCTTTAGATAAATATTTAACAAACTGTGAAGTGACCCAGCCAGAATATAGATAAAAACAACGGACTTCTATAGTCGTATTGATATTAACTATCTAGTTCTACTAATATTAGCATAAAGGATAATATTAAAGGTCTTGGAAGCATTTTTATGTACTTATCCAAAATGTGAATTGTATGGCTCTACTTATTTTTGACAAATAGCTAAGCGTGAAATTTTAACTTTTATCTCAATTTGGTCATAGTATTGAAAAGACAGTGGCAATCGGCAAACCCGGTTTTGATCAAATAAAAAATTTAGTAATGGAGCATGTGCAAATTAGTATCAATTTAGTTTTAATTATTTAACTTATAATGGGGTTTAGGTAAAGCGTCATTTCAGATGTACTAAATAAATGAACTCATGTGCGAACCTTTGGAGATATTCTTCGAAACGTCATGTCATATTTTTAATAGTAGAAGCATTTTATGTACTGATCTAAGGGATGAGTTTTCTATTTCTAATTAATATTGGCAAGTTATTTTTCAATACAATTTTGTAGAAGTTTAGAGTAAGCATCGGAAAGATATCTGACAGTTGCAAATGACAAACCTAGCCGTGTGCTTTTGTGTGTTTATAGAGTAAGTCGTAGATAAAATATAATTCAATACAGATATCAATTTCAGACAAAAATAGTAAATTAATTATTATGCTCTTACATACTTACGTGTTCTAATTTCCAGATTGGCCTAACCATCAAATAAACTATTGAAGTTAAACGAGCTAGCATATTCATTTGCTGATCCATGTCTAAATGCTTTTAAGCATGGATCAGCTTAAAATCTAAATATTAAAAAGAATAATTTAAATTGACCGTTACTTATAAGCTCCTTTTTCCTCACTTGGTCGTTATATAGCCATAGTTAAAGTAATAAAGCTATGATACCCAAAGCTCAGTTCAATGATTCAAATACCGTTACCACTTAAAACGTTAAGGTATTGGGAAATGCACTAAGAGTGACACCACCAAAACTAACGAAAGCACGACTTTTGAAATTAACCGGGCAAAAAACGTTCATTAAGTAAGCAAAGTCTAAGATATTGGAACAGATTAAGATGTTCGAAAAGTTACCTAGAGTGACAACGGTTACAATCTCTGCGTACTTGTAACTCATCGCATTAACAAAAAAACAACTAGTGGCAAAGATGACAGATGCATGGTAAATGAAACATGGAAGTTGTCATCATGATCATCATAAACCGAAGACATAGAACGTATTAACTTCTATGCAGGCTAACATGATAAGTACAAAATAGTCAAATGACGTGATTTTAGGCGAAGACATAAATGAACAATAAAAATGCAATTGGTATTTGAGTATAAGTTTACGAATATGTGTGCAAAGTTTATAGCTAAAATCAGACAAACAACACAGTAGTTACTTATCTTGGGGAAAACATTCTGACAAAGAAGAGTTGTGGTACCACGATTTTGCTTTTGCGACCATTAGAATTTTTGCAATGTTGTTTCTGCACTAGAAACCAAATTTCATAAATTAGATTTCGTAGATTTTAGCCAATAGTTTATAAAGTCGTAAAGCTCAACTTTGGGATATGTAAATACACAAAAATATTAATATCAAATGTTTGTGCTACATCGTAAACAACGCCAGATAAAAACATTTTAACTATTTTGCTTGGAACGTTCACCAAGCTAAAAAAATAGCTCAAAAAGTAATTGTTTATTGTTGGATCGCTTACTCTCAGTGTAACTTTGAGTAATTCCGTGCCAAAAACAATTAAAATAAATATTGTACTTGATTGATCTGCTAAGATGGAGTTTCTAAAAATAACAAATTCCAAAACTATGTTAAACTAGGCGACGGCAAAACCATTATAAATAATTATGTATTAACTCCGGAAAACTATACATGTGAGGTTAGTATAGGCGCTAAGCTGTTTCGAGTGCTTCGTGGTCTTAAAGTATTTATGAAGCTCTGGCATTTGCATGCTGAAAAGCAATATAGAAAATTTGTAGATGAAAACAGAAAATGAGATTGTACTTTGTACCAGTCTATCGCTTCACATGTTATGAAATATGCTGGCAGTATAAGTTGACGGTTTGTTAAATATTTATTTCGGGAACATCACCAAAATATAATAAATGTTATTTGAGTTATTTAAAAAGCCTTGGAAACCATAGCTATATTACTTGAAATTTGAAGTGTTTTATTTTTTGATGTATTATGATTAATTCCCTTTTTATCGTTTTAGACAAAATGTTTTTTCAATCTTATCAATGAATTTAAAAGTATAAATCTATTAATGTTTACAAATATGGTTTACTGACAAAACTAAATGATTCTAAAAAACTTCAATGAAGATGATTAATAATATATATTGCTTCATATATTAATACTGTTATTTAAAGACTGTTCTTGTGATTTATAAAAATATTATGTTTTCCACATTTATTTATAGTCTAAACTACGATTTACCAAGTATCTATTGTATCCTTACTATCTTGTATAAACGCTATAACATGTGGTTAAATTTACTTCAATGGTGTAATATTCCGATATAAAACGGCAAACCAATGACGAAATAAATTATGATTATTTTAAATATCGCCATATGTTTAAATTTTCGGCTAGCACTAGATCAACTTTTTAGTGCACTGTATGAAATTTATGGATACCATTAGTCTAACCGATCTCACGACACTTTTTTGTGGATTTTGTATCCATATGTTTGAAAATTCCAATGATAATACAATAAAATAAAATATCAAAGAGCAACAGACAAATCAGCAGCAAATTTGTATTGAAGGGATATTTAATATTTGATTTAATGCAACATTACACAAAGTCGACTATATTATCGTAAATTGTGAAAAACGTCATGACTTAAATGTTATTCTTAAACACTAACTAAACTTTAGCTTAATGCTTGAATGTACAATACATTCAGAAACGAGGTGTCACAAATTATATGAGAAGCTGAGATTGTTTAATTCCGCTACCTGAAATCATGAACTTAATAAAAATTGATAATAATAATTCACTTTACCAAAAGTAAATTAACTACCAGTCCAATGAAAAAATTATACAGATTTAATGGCGTAAGTCTGTCGACAAAATTAACAGAGCCAATCATTACCTTTAGTGGACCAAGAGACCGAACTACTCTAGTGTAAACCTTTCTTTCATTTCTTATCTTCAAGTTAGTAGTATCTGCGCGATAAGCTTGAATGATTTGAATGGATATATCGTTAATTCTTCCAAGTGAACCGAACCCAATTGGTATCATCAAAAGAACGTTAAATATAGCAGATCCCATAAGAAATGATTGAGGTATGGACATTACCTCAGTCATAAATAAAAAAAAACAAACAACAAATGAAAATCCAATGACAAAAAGCACTAGATATATATACAAGTCCTGATTTAGTCCATTGAATAAGCTCATCATCAATTGAAGGCTTCTGTAAACCCGAATTCTATCAAGAGTTCTAGACCGAGTTTTTCTGGTGCGTGTCTCAACAAAAAGGTTTTCGAGATAATTTCGCACGCAGAAAGCAAGGCAGAAAAAGAATTGAATGCCAACAAACAAACCATTTTCCAAAAGCTTTCCCCACGCCCATACTATCAGAAGACTGGAACATGTCCAATAAATGTTGGAAACTGTTCCACTCAAAGTGTACGTGCTCCAGAACTTATTGTAGTGGCTACACTCATCCAGAATCCAGAAGCCTGGTGCAAAGGGCACACATGGGTGAAGCCAAATATGTAAAGCAAAGCATGGTACAAGCAAGGGTGAATAAATACCAAAAATTTGAATAGCATTATGGACCAGAATATAGCCACGCTTACAAGGATACGACGCCAGGAAACCACCTAAGCAAATGTAAAATGCATCAATTAATTATTTCAAATGCTGGCGTTACCACTATTTAAAACATATCATACGAGAAATAAGTTGCCGCTCCAAATGCACCAGTGAATTGAAAAGTTCAAGAACTTGTGCGCTTCTACAAAAGTATATAATAAGTGCTCCCACACATAGGTACGTTGTCGAGATATATAAAAGGCCCTCGTATATCTGAACCTTTAGAAATATTCCTCGAAATGCTATCAGCTGAACCAACGATATTGTCAAAAGTAGTACAGCAACTGCGCATTTACACAACAACTTATTTCGAAATTTGTTCGAACTGTTGAATGTGAGCTTATAAGAAACTGGATCAATGTCGTACAAATACGAGCCAATGAAATTAAAAAGTCGAAGGTTTAAAACTAACAACTTTATTAATCCGTTTGTAAACAGCATTTTTACTCGTGTTTTCTTTAAATTTGGAAGTTTTTGGTTTACCAAGTTGTTGGAGTTTTGGTTTAGGTATGTTTGTTGCTAAGAGAAGGCAAAAGGGACTTTGATGTCCAATGGGCAGACACTGACTCTTAACTCATCACATTTAGTCTGATTTGCAACAGTATAGTTTCGCTCTTTACATGGATATTTAACAAGCTGTCAAGAACTACAGCCAGAAGATTTTTAAACATAAGAACAATGGACTTCTATAGACGTTTTGATATTGGCTATTTAGTTCGACTTATATGACCATAAAAGATAATATTAAAGCTCTTGGAAGCATTTCTGTGTACTTATCCAAAATGTTAATTGTATGGCTCTACTTATTTTTGACAAATAGCTAAGCTTTGAAATTTGAAATATAATTTGATCTTAGTCTGGACAAAGTATTGGAAAGACAGTGACAAACTCTGTTATGATCTAATCGAATATTTAATAATGAGACACGTGCAAATTAGTATCAATTTAGTTTTATTTATTTAACTTATATTGAGGTTTAAGTAAAATGTCATGTCAGATGTAGTAAATGTACTCATCTATGTGTAGCTTTGGAAATGACTAACCATATTTTCAATAGTAATAGCATTTTATGTACTCACCGAGGAGATGAGTTTTGTGGGTCTACTTAATATTGGCAATTCATTTTTCAAGACAGTTTTATTGAAATCGTAAGGATCGCAAAGATATCTTACCGTAGCAAATGTCCAACTCGGTTATGATCTAATTCAATCTCTAATCTCAAAAGGCGTGCAAGGAAGAACATTATTTAAAGTTAATTAAAGCGCCGTTGTCTAACGTCCAATATATACACATGTAAAATATTTGTTGAATAATGCGCATTGTGTTTAAGTGTATTCTTGCTTGTCTTTATGTCACCTATTTTGAAAAGAAACAAGCCAGCAGACAAAAGTTCTAATTTAATTACTTTTTTACATACCTACGAGTTCTAGTTTAACACATTTTTGTATAATTTAATGTTCGCACGCTTGATAAATCTGAGCATAACCGGGTTCGTCATTTGCTGCTGTCAGATATCTTTGCGATGCTAACTCTACACTTGGATAAAACAGTATGGAAAAATGAATTGCCTATATTAAATAGAGACGCAAAACTAATCTCTTGGATCAGTACATGAATTGCTTCTACAATTGAAAAGATGATATGAAGTTTAGAGGAATACTACCAACGGCTCGCACATATGAGCACATTTACCATATCTGACATGATACTTCACTTAAACCACATTATAAGTTAAATAAATTAAAGTAACGTATTTAAGTTGATACTTGCCTCATTACAAAATATTCGATTAGATCAAAACAGAGTTTGCCGTTTGTCACTGTCTTTGCAATTCTTTGCATAGACGTAGATAAAATTGTATTTAAAATTTCACGCTTAGCTATTTGTCAAAAATCAGTAGAGCCATACAATTTGCATTTTGGATAATTACATTAAAATGCCCTTTATTATTACCCTTTATGGTCATATTAGTAGAACTACATAGCCAATATTAAAACGTCTGAAGAAGTTTGTTTTTATGCTTAAAAATATTCTGGCCATAATTGTTAACAGTTTGTTAAATATTTATGTGAACAGCCAAACTATACTGTGGGAAATCAGACAAAATGTGATGAGTCGAGCGTCAGTGTCTGCCCAATTAACACAAAAAGT
Source organism: Entomobrya nicoleti (assembly GCA_034695465.1). Taxonomy (NCBI): domain Eukaryota; kingdom Metazoa; phylum Arthropoda; class Collembola; order Entomobryomorpha; family Entomobryidae; genus Entomobrya; species Entomobrya nicoleti. The sequence goes on from JAQFZG010005430.1 coordinate 8,812, forward strand.
CCCATATACTTTCTCTTATCAACAAACATAAATATCCGGAAACTTAAACCACTGAGTAAACCAAAAAAAAAGTTCCAAGTTTACAGAAAACACGAGTAAAAATGATGTTTACAAACGGATTAATAAAGTTGTTGGTTTTCAACCTTCGACTTTTCAATTTTATTGGCTCGTATTTGTACGATATTGATCCAGTTTCTTATAAGCTCACATTCAACAGTTCGAATAAATTTCGAAATGAGTTGTTGTGTAAATGCGCAGTTGCTGTACTACTTTTGACAATATCGTTGGTTCAACTGATAGCATTTCGAGGAATATTTCTAAAGGTTCAGATATACGAGGGCCTTTTATATATCTCGACGACGTACTTATGTGTGGGAGCACTTATTATATACTTTCGTAGAAGTGCACAAGTTCTTGAACTTTTCAATTCACTGGTGCATTTGGAGCGGCAACTTATTTCGCGTATGATATGTTTTAAATTGTTGTAACGACAGCATTTGAAATAATTAATTGATACATTTTCCATTTGCTTAGGTGGTTTCCTGGCGTCGTATCCTTGTAAGCGTGGCTATATTCTGGTCCGAATTGCCATTCAACTTTGTGGAATTTATTCACCCGTGCTGGTTCCATGTTTTGCATTACATATTTGGCTTCATCCGTGTGTGCCCTTTGCACCAGGCTTCTGGATTCTGGATGAGTGTAGGCACTACAATAAGTTATGGAGCTCGTACACTTTGAGTGGAACAGTTTCCAACATTTATTGGACATGTTCCTGTCTACTGATAGTATGGGCATGGGGAAAACTGTGGGAAAATGGTTTCTTTGTTGGCAGTCAATTCTTTTTCGTTCTTGCTTGCTGCTTGCGAAATTATTTGGAAAACCTTTTAGTTGAGACATGCACCAGAAGAACACGATCTAGAACTCTTGATAGAATTCGGGTTTACAGAAGCCTTCAATTGATCATGAGCTTATTTAATGGACTTAATCATGATTTTTATATATCTCTAATACTAATAGTTATAGGAGTTGGATTTGTTGTTTCGTGTTTTGCTCTTATAACTGTTATGAACACAATGTCTATACCTCAAATATTCATAATGGGATCTGCTATATTTGACGTTCTTTTGATGATCACAATTGGTTTTGGTACATTTGGAAGAATTTATGATGGATCTATTGAAACAATTCAAGCTTTTGACAATCTCCGTTCATCACTTGCAGCTGAAACATGGGAAGATGTACTAAATGCCTCTTCAACAAACTCCAAAGACATTATATTGCATAACATAATGCACAATTATATTAATGTATGTTTCCCGATGAAGGAGAAGGTCATTTATGACAATGACAAGCCTTGGGTTTTACCCGACATCCGAAAATCCCTAAGGCGGAAACGAAAATTATTTTCGCGTAATGATCCCATGTGGAAATCTGAAGATAAACGACTCAGAAGACTAATAAAAACGGCTAAACTCCAGTTCCGTGAAAGCATGTCCGACAAAATCGGGAAAGTAGGTAGTCAGGGCTGGTACAAGTG
>JAQFZG010005431.1:0-10348 GCA_034695465.1 Entomobrya nicoleti
TTACTCTTTAAAGAGAATAAAGTGCTTATTTCAGACTACAATGTTTTCAGAAATTTTGTCTTTAAAGCTATTAACTAAATAAATAAATGGATTCGCAAGAAGTAAGTACTAAAATAAAAATGACAAATTAAAATGTGTGGTAATATGAGACTCCATCTAATAAAGTATGTTAGAAGTATTAATGCAAAATCATAAAAATTGATTAACCACTGTGTACATATTATCAAAGTATATTATCGAATTTATGATTTAGGTGTTGTATTATCGTAAGCAGCAAACCATATTAAAGCTGGTAATCAATAAAGTTTTTGTGGCTCGAAGTTGCATACTTAATGGGAATCCAAAAGTTTGACAAAAACAAATGAAGCTATCTGAACAACATCCTGTTATTCAAATACTTCACGTGTCTTCGTATAAAAATGTCCGATAAATATTTAATGTGGCTCATCAACTTACTTAAGTAATAACTTCTTGACAAATAACTATTTGTGAATTTTTTTTAATGCTTAGCTGTAATTAATCAGCATCGGGATATAATACATTGATATATATACTTAATTGTATCTAAGGCTTGCTTGCTCAACGACTATTTTCGACCGATTTTCAGGAAATAGAGGCAGTCACAAACAAAAGATGAATTATGCAGCTTACCTACGAATTAAGATGAATGAAACTAAACTGACAATAGGATTTGCAGATCTTGTGTCATGCAATGCAATGCAATGTTTCTCTTACAGCTTTTAATTTAATTTTAGTGGTATCAAGCCCTTAATATTTTTACAAGCTTTAGTGAATGATCTTTTAAAATTTTATACATTCACTAATTCAAAATTCTTCATATCATTGTACTCATTTTTAGAAAGGGAACAGCTTGGTGTCAGTATAAAATCATTTTTAACTGTAGACTAAGTTAACAACTTTGCGAATGCCTTTTCATGTAATGTTTTCTCGTTTACAAAATAGTGACGCACATTATCATACCAGTTTTTAAACTCAATAGTAGTTACTTCAATAGTAGAAAGTGGGACGTGTTTTTAAAACCTGGGCAAAAACCCTTTAGCTCGGAAATTATAAACCAACATCTTATTTGTTGTCTATTTCCCAATTTTAACACAAGTGATATCGATTTTTTCTGTTTATGATGTATCTTTTTAGCTAATTAATTGAAGATTAAGAAGTTATTCGGGAATAGAAAAATGGTATCAATTACAAGTGGTTAGGCAGTAAATGTGGGGCTTCAAATCTTTATATTCACCAATTTGCCATACAGTTGAGTGGCCCATTATTCTGATTTTCACTGTGGCAACCGTACATACTGTGGTTTCTCTTTATGAAAGATTCTAAAGAATATTTGTAAGATAAATATTTACATTGATAAAAATTTTAGAATTCAAATTTACTCATATAATAGTATTTATTAGTCAAATGTAAGTAAATTTTGTATAAAGTTATATTTTGTTACATTACAATATTTTAACAATTTAGTACCCTACTTATAGATGTCAAGAAATGAAAACAACCTGGAAAATGAAATTAAATTAGTTGATCTTAACGGTTGAAGCATTAATTTTTAATTTAATAAATCACTCTCATTTAATCTCGAGTTCGAGTAACGAGTTCTGTAACCAAATTTAATTCGAATTAACAAACTCAGGCCGGTCACTAAAGAGCTGGATATTTCCACCAACCAACAAAACAATGCAACCAAGCATCCGAAAAGAAAAACATAAAAAACAGCAAAAATATGTCCCGTGTTATTCCTCAAAATTCGTTGATTTTCATGTCTGATTTTAATCAAATTATCATCAATTTTAACGTCTTTGTATATTCCAGAACTAGCACGCAGCTTTTGTAGATGTCCCGTCGCAAATTTATTCCACCAATTTAATATACCAGAGTTTTGCACACCTCGAAATCGAGTTTCAACAAAATGGGGTATCCAGCTTTTAAAGATGTATGCTAATCGTTTTTCTATTAGCACTTCTTTTCCCACTGATACTTTCTTCAAACCTATAAACTTTGAAATATACACAAGATCTTCTATATCATTGTATGGCGCAAGAAACGCAGTTTTGTTGCAAAGTTTGAGTAAATCTATTGCAATTTTATGGTTATACAACTTCGTTTGGTGTCCAGTTAGATTTCTAAATATTTTCAGATCGTTGTTCAAAGGATCTAGCCACAGAGTAGACTTGTTGTAAATAATTTGATATTTCTTGGGATAGTCGCTAATACTCCGAAAATCTTTAAATCCATTGAGATAGGTTCGTAATTTGGAAACAGCTTCAAATTCTTTCGATATGTTCCACATGATATCGAATTTACTTGTTTCAAAAAACTTGATGAAGTATAGATAATGGCCGTCAACAAAATATGTATCCAGTTTGTTTAAATTTGCATACAGTTCTGCATGTATTGATATTGTGTCGGGTACCGACAATATAGTAAATTTTGATTCAACAAGTTCACTAAATGTTTCGAGGGGGATAAATTTTCTGGGTGAAACTAGCTCCATCATGTTATCGTTCTTGTAAACAGTACTAATTACTAGACCGCAAAAACACGTTGTTACAGCTAAGATCTTAACATAAGAATTCTCCAGCAGATGGTTAGAATAAGGAGTAGACTGCTCAACCAAATTTTTGAAAACTGATCCAAAGACCGCAACGACAAAGTTGGCTATGTTAAAAGGAATCGGTGTTGAATTGGTCAACAATAAGCCCCAAGTTAAGGGAATGCATATGAAGAAACATGCTACCGTTCCAATCCAACAATATTTATCAAAGCTATTTGTGAGTAGTTGCACCAGATGTTTCGTCCCAATGAATGTGTCCCCACAGCTTATAAACTTTAACTGCTGGGGGGAATAGTCAATCGAGAAATGTACGCTATCAGACTCAAAACCCCAGATGTAATTCACAATTGTATGAACGCCCAGTCCATTGCTCCAATTTATTATAAAATTACTTCCTAACAAATCTTTCCATATTTGGATTGTGAAAATACAAAGCAAGAGATTGGTGCTGGTGTATTGATATAATGGTTTCGTAAAGTCAACATTCAGGCAATTCCTTTCCCAGTAGAAATGAGTACGATATGGAATTTCCAACTGGGATTCTATTTTAATGTCCCAAGTTGTCAAATTTCCCGTTAAACTTAATTTTTTATCCATTTCATACAGTAAAATGGAAATATCATAGACTACATAAGGTATCATAATTTTTAGAAATGCCTTCTCGCCACAAGGTGGAACGAACACAAGTGAGTGATAACTCGAGTAAATGTTTCGTATTATAAGAAACTCATTTCCCAGAATATTTGACAAGCACGCTCTCCTATGAACTGTTTGAGGAATCGATAAGTAAAATTTAATCCATGATGAGGGCCACTCATTTAAATCCAACAAAACCACTCCCACATTACTAGACTGCAAATATTTATCAGCTGAGTTGACGTAAGGGTTTAGTTGATCTGACTGGTGTGTCCACAAATTGGGAAATGCTTCGTTAACCATGGGAGGAAAGATGTACAAATTTTGAATATAGTTCCAAGGTCTGCTACTTATCACGAAGGTACGAATATTAATTGTCAAGCAAACAGATTCAAGATTAACGACTAAATGATTTGATGAGCAATTCCATGGCTTGATACCATGATTATGAACTCCATGCTGTAAATGGAAATTTTCTTGTTGAGAAACTAAAGAACTAAGACTTGGTGTAACATACACATAAACAGAATATCCCCAGCTATTTTTTCGATATACTGGAAGATAACGTCGTAATATAAAAGGCATTTCCATCGAATGTTCTAAGTTCACCCCACCAAAATTTGTGACAGCAATAAAACATGATTTACATGAAATTGTATGGAGTCGCAAATCAACATCTGGTGACAGAGCGCGCTTTTCGAACTCGGATCTTAAAACGTTTGATGAGTCCAACGGGAAGAGTTTCATTGAAATGTCATTTTTGGAAGATACAACTGCCAAGACGAACAAAAGCAATTTGAATAAAACAAAATTATTCATTTTTACTTTAACTAATAGTAGGAGTACTTCCGGTTACGCTTTGAAATTAAAACGGATGACTTATTGAAAATGAAGTAAACATGTGCTTATACCGCAATAATGGAAAAAGAAATCAGCGTGTTAGAAGTATTTGTAAAACAAAGTTCAATGTAACAGATGTAGTTTTTGTTCGACTAGTTTGATTCAGTAGAATCACCAAGCTATAAATGGAAAAGGTGTGGTTTAAATGTACGATAAATGAGTTTTATCCTTATGTTACAATAATTGAGCACAATATGTGAAACGTTTTTACGTAAAACACTTGTGATTCACTTGAAACCTGGATGAATTTTTTTAATCATGTAAACTGTTACACAACTCGAGTTATAACAAATTTAAGTTATGTTCATATAATTTTTTGAGTAGTAAACTCCAACTTTTAAATTGTTAAGAATTGTTTATGGAATTGAATTATTAAAACGATTTTTGATTGTTTACTTAGATTATGTAAACCTTGTCTCTTGTCTCTCAAATGTGAAGTAAATTTGGTTAAGCTAATACAAGTTGAGTAATGTATTACATACGAATTATTACACACATATTAAACAGTTTGTTTTGCTGCAACGCAAAACAAAATCACTTGACAAGCTCAATTTAGTAATGAAATTTAGCTAATTCTAGAAACGTTAGCGTATTAAATTGCGAGTCCCGCAAACAGCTATAAATATCTAATGACATTATATATATGTGCGCACAACTGTCATAGCTACTACTTTTGAGAACCATAGTTTATCGGAATAGTTGAATATACAATCATTTTAAAAATGTGAGCCTAGTCACCCAAAATTAAAAATATTGAAGCCAAAGAATTTCCAAATGCTATATCTATGTCACTTTCAATGCTGCAATTTTCTAACTATTAATGTAATATTTTGAATTTGAACATACGCGTTTTAAATTTGAGTTACCATTAATTTTAAACTTGCTAACCCCTGAAAAATATACAGGATAAAATGCAAACATATCATTACTACATATTGTGGCCAGGGGGAGGTCCACATCGCGTATTAACCCATGAGTCTTTAAGATTGGTATGTCCCATTAATTATTACTTACAATCGAATGAGATGGATTAAACTGTGAAAAAACAAGTCCTGTTAGTATTGAAAAACCCCTGAAAACATGAAAAAATCATGAAATATAGTTCGATCATATAAATTTTAAGCAGGCAAAATTTAACACGAACTAGATCCTCAAAAACTTCTAATGACCCGATTTAAGCTTCGTTGAATCGCAAATCGAATCCTTTTCGCTTGTTTTTTGTATTTTGCACTTCGAGTAAACTTACAATAATAGCCACTATTTGTTTCGAGTATTTCCTAATCAACCAAACTATATGAATGTTTGTAAATGTTCTACGAACTAATGGTTCATACAAGCCAAGGAACATTTTAAATGAAGAATATACACAAACGCTGCATCAGTTTTTATAGAACATAATGGGCATATAAATTTGTTGTTAAAAGAGTAATAAATTTTAAAAGATAGGTTGAGTGTTCAAGGAAACAAGTCAAATGCTCATTTTGCATGCACTGCACATAATTAGACGTAAGTATATCTAGCATCATAAGATATACAATTAATTAAATCCTAATTTTGTGGTGGATTTGTTTTTGAATTACCATTTTATAATGTATTATGATAACCTATAAATTCTAACATAGATCAGTTATAATGATTTTGTATTTTAAAAGCCTTATTTCTTTCTTTTTTCTTTATTTGATAAATTGTTAGTCATGTTGTCACGAACCAAATGGTTTAGTATTGATTCATCCAGTTGTATATTAAAAACACTCATATTTTCGACAGTTAATTCAGTAAAAATACATTTTTAAACAAAAATTCACGTTTTCAAACCTCAATTTACTAAATCTGTAATTTTATTGAAAATTATAAATACCAAAAATCAACACATATTTAGTTTACTCACAAACAATACTTTAGTTTATCATGACTATTGACAATGTGTTGTAATGAAAATATGCATGGTATTTATGGTGAATTGAAAAGGTACAGAAAAAGCTTTTAGGTGAAAATCTTTTACATACCAATAGAAACCAACTTGGTATTAGGCAAGTTTTACCATACCAACCAACCAAAAAGGGGTTAGGTGCGCATAATGTATTTCGGTATTACAGCTTTTCATAAAGTGTAATCAGCTGCTGCAGCTGAGCTGAGCTCATTCTTTTCATTTTGTTGACAAATTGAATGACGATAACAGAAACAGTTTTATTGGCTTCTCAATTTAGTTTTACTTTGGTTTAAAAAATATTAAATTGTTGAAAAACTACTACAAAATGAATAACAGTTATTTAGTTTGTTTAATTTGCTGTGAAGAATTTAAAGGTGGTTGTGGTGGAGGGGATTTAGGAAGGAAAGAGGAGAATGTTCAAAGTTTAAAACAGTTTTCTGAGCTGATTTTGAAAGTGGATAAAAATAAATTGGAGGGAAACGAAGGCTTAACGAGTTTTTATAGTAGTTGTGAAGCAGAAAATATAAAAGGTGAGGGTGGTCGTCGTCGTCCAAGTGAAGGAAGACAGTCTGGTGATCTTCCTGGAGGAAACAAGGAGGAGGAAGAAGATAAAAAGACAGGGGCTGTTTCATTTGCCAGTTTGGAAACCAAGTTGGCCCAGTTCCTAAAGAATCCGGATGATAACATATCAATTTGTAGGGATTGTCTGGATTTGATTGGAAGAGTGACGGAGGCGAGGTTATCAGCGAAATGTGTGGAGGAAAATGTGGAAAAGCTGCAAATGCTCCTTTTGAGGGAACTGAGAAGATTACAAGGCAGACTGGGCTTGTTTTGGAAGGAATTCGAGAAAATGGAGAAGACAATTGTTAATGGGGATTTAAAGTTTATGGAACATAGTTTGGATGGCAGTTACTCCCGAAACATTGAAGGAGGGAGAAAGAAAAGCAAGACATTGGACAAGATAAGTGTAGAGCATTCGGAAAGGAAAAGGGAAGTTTTTAGGTTTAGAGAGAAAATTTGTAAAGGTAATATTATTTAATTTAAAAATTAAAGAAACAAATTAACAGATTGATTGGCAATTAATTGGAACGAATTAATTATCTAATTTTAACTTTCCTTCAGTTTTCAGTGAGTTTCATCAATTCCACTCCAAAATAACTGACAAGTTTGCCTCCAATCCAATAAGCCAAACTAACAGGTCAGCTGATTCTCCCAGGAAAATGGTCGATAAACAAGTTCAAGTCGAAATTCATCAGGGATCTAAGCACAAAACGGCTGATAACCGTAACAATGATAAAAACTTATCATTATCACCATCGCCACCAATTTTTAATGAAATCTGTCATGACGAGAATGGAGGTCTTGGGGATATGGATGACGAACCAATGCACCTCGACAACTTTGATGATAATGATAGCAGTAGCGAACATAATCAAGTTAAAGTAAGGTCAGCTGATAAGCGAGCATCCTTACGCCGTCGTCTTGATAAGAAGAAATATGAGGAGGCATCTTCCCATTCTAATTCTGAAGAAGACAATGACGGTGAAGAATATAAGCCGGAAGTAAAGAAAAAGAAAACAAGCAATCAACTAAAAATAAAGCCGATCGATAAGCGACGTCGTCTCGGTCGTCAGACAAAGGCTGAAGGCGATAAGCAAAAATGCCTGGATGAAGAGGAAGATGAGCAGCGACAGAATTGCCGTGAAGATGACGATGACGAATACAAGCCAGAAGAGACAGTAAGCGAGAGCCTCAGTGATCGAGCACAACTTCAAAAGCAAGTTATCTTTGATAATGGTTTATACTTGATTAAAAATGGATAATGAAAAGTGAAGCTAAATTGCTTAATTGTTTTTTATAATCTATTTGCAGTTTGTTCCGAGAGTATGAACCTCACCTTGCTCAATCGTCCCCATTTAAACGCAACATTGTTCGAAGCATCCTTCGACTTCAATTTCGCTGTGAAAACCTCCAAAAGAGAAAGGGACCGGAAAATATTAACCTTTACCAACGTCACATGGTTCACTTGTCCTACAACTTGGAAACCCAATTAATTAACTTGAAGGACATCCCAATTAAAATATTATGCCAAGCTGAAGGGGAAGATGACGAAGGAAATGGGCTGGTTTGTACAAAGTGTGACTTCAACGTACCCGAGTCCCCCAAAATGCAAACCTTGATGTTTGACCATATATTATGCCAGCACTTGAACGCTTATCAATGTCCTCACTGTCAAAATAACAAGCTGTGGAGCTTGGAATATTACAGGAATCACGTTTGGAAGTGCCGTCAAGAATCGGATGTATTTAAAGTTGAGTGTGAAATTTGTGGGAAATTTTTGTCGGATAAAAGAGCTTTCCGGAATCACAAGTGGAAACTTCACATGAGTGAGCAGGAGAGAAAGGAGGCCCTGGAAAGTGGATTATTTAAGAAGGTCCCACCGATGAAATCAACGAAAGGAGTGGAGAAAACGTTTCAATGCGAACAATGTGGCAAATACTTTGCTTCTAAAACGCAGCTTCAAGGACATGAGATAACGCACCGGGACAGGGAGTCCAGAGAACAGTTTATTTGTCCAAAGTGTGGCAAGTCGTTTTTGAAAGTGGGCTATAAATACCACTTGAAGTTTAGTTTATCTTGTGGGGAGGAAGGTCACGTGGAAACTTGTCAAAAATGTGGGAGGAATTTTAAAGCCAAGTTTTTATTGAAAAGGCACATGAACGAGATGCATGCAGAGGGAGAGTTGGCGAATTTGAAACCTTTCGTTTGTGAGATTTGTGGAAAAGCTTTTAGGAAAAAGATGAGTTGGAAGTTACACGAGAGTACGCATACGGGAGAAAAGCCTTGGAATTGTGGAAAGTGTGGGACGGCATTTAGCAGGCAAAATAATATGAGGAGGCATGAGAAAACTTGTGGAAAATAAAATTGTGTAATATTTTGTTGTTCAGAAAATCAAATAAAGAATATAAAACCGGTCTCACGTGTTTTTTTAGTAAAGTCATATTTGTTAATTTTTTCAACGATTTTTGTTTAAAAATTAATCTTAATTTTGTTGAAAAAGCATAACATATCATATCAAAACACAAAATATTAAACCAACGGCTTCAGCAATAATAATGAGGCGTTTAAATTGTGTTTCAAGAATCAAATACCAAAACACTAGGGACAATCTCAATCTAATGGTATGGGAGTGTCACAAATCACAAGACAATAATTGACGGTAACGATGTAAAGTAACCAGTATTGGTTACGTTGAACAGCAGTTAGCTTTCCATAAATTTTCCGTGTGATTTAAATGAGTGCATAGAAAGAAGTCAGTATTTCATACTTCATCAAAACCTTACTTCTAATGCCGTTCAAAAAGTTCCTTGCTATCAAATCTAAATTAATCATTATATCTATTAGCTGGTTTCTAAATTTAAGAAGTTTTTCTCAAACATTGGAAACTTTAAAATGAACGTTGCGGTTATACGAATCCGTGGATTAGGGTTTACATTTTGACAGAGAATTTACCACATCAGTTTTAGGCAACTTGTTAAAATTTAACTATTGTAACCTAGTATTCGTGAAATCAGATTGCCATTGATTTTATGTACTACTAATTTCATATATCTGGTACAGCAAATTGACATTGAACTTCAATAACATTATTTTTAATCATAACAATTGATTTAAATTCAGTCTAAAAAGTGTATTAACGTCATTTGGTAATTGGATTATCACAAACATCCCCAAAATAAAATTAGAAAATATTCAGCCTGGAGTTTTCTAACTTGGATCAAGAAAAATGCCATGGTATCGAAATATCTTGACCAACCATGCGAACAAACCTGAAAAAATCAAACTCGCTGTATTTATTGTTTAAGTTGCTGAAGTAAACATTTCAAAGAATACTGGGAGGGATCTAAATTAACTAAAACTGGCATTTATATTAAAAGTGCGATATCAAAATGCACAGATTGAAGGAAAAATTATAACTTATTTTTCGTTTCATATATTTTCAAATTTTGAAATCGCACAGACTGAAGGTAAAATATTTTTCAAATTTTCCGGTTTCATATATATTCAAATTTCGAAATCGCAAAGACTGATAGAAAAAGATTTCTCAAATTTTCTAGTTTCATATATTTTCAAATTTCGAAATCGCACAGACTGAAGGAAAAAGATTTCTCAAATTTTCTGGTTTCATGTATTTTCTAATTTCGAAATAGCACAGAATAAAGGAAAAATATTTCTCAAATTTTCTGGTTTCATGTATTTTCAAATTTCGAAATCGCACAGACTGAAGGAAAAAGATTTCTCAAATT
>JAQFZG010005432.1:0-10347 GCA_034695465.1 Entomobrya nicoleti
TGTACTACTATACATTACTCCCTTTTCATTCCTCTCAAGTAAAAAAAAGTTTGCAGAGAAGCTTGTGCCATTTGCTTGGCTCACTTTTTCAAGTGAAAGTATACAAGCAAAGGGGAAAAAGAGAGATCTTTGTCTCGTGTTTATGTATGTGCGTGTGTGTTTTGTTAGAGCCTGTGAGAATTTCCAGGTTGCTCGTTTGCAACAACATTATTATCCTGAAAGGAAGAGAAAAAGCCGGCTTGTTAGATGGAAATATATACGTAGCAGCAGATATATAAACAGCAAAAGTTAGATAACATTATTGAATGAGAGTCTATACAAAGTTCTCTCGGTAGATAATACACTCGTTTACTCAGTACGAATACAAAATTACTTTGAGAAAACGAGAGATGCTATTTCGCCTCGTGCTCAATTTGAAAATGATACACCGTGCAAAATTTCTCAGTTGTGTAACAACAGATATTAAAGTAAAAGGAGTAAGAAGAATGAATTGTGTGCCATTCTTTGTGTTAGTAGTGCATGCACCTTGTGCATTAAAGCAATAACAAGAATGTGTATGTACATACATTTTTTTGTATGTAGCAAACAACAACACGTAGTAAGTATGTGTAACATACGCCATAATACAGATAACATCTCAAAGAGATCATATCTGAACAATAGAAAGGTAAAAAAATGTATATAGAACGTCGTAAAATAGTCGTCTTGTTTAGAGAGCTGTTTTCTCTCTCTTTTCTTCTTTTCTTTCTTTTTTGATGGTAGAAAATCGAATTTTCATGATAGTTGTAGCTCAGGGACAGCAAACATTTTACTCATATCCACATTCATCTTCTGAAAAGGGATAACCCCTTTCTTTTATAAATAATATACATAATATCTATTGCAGTTTGTGTGAGTGTGTTTGTGAGTTCGTGCAAAAAGGAGACAATTTTACTTTTTGACTTTTTTTATATTTTTGTCATATTACTCTACTATCTTTTCTCTTTACCAGCTTACTAGAAAGCATGTGAGTTTTTATATAAACTGGGATAAAGGTCCCTCAGGCACAATTTTGTTTGCTACCTTGTTACTGTAATAATGCACGGACTTTTGCTGTTTGCTACCTTGTTGCTGTACTGATGCCTCTACTTCTCCTTTTTTATGTCTTTTTGTTTTTCCATTTTGGAAAGAGGAGGTCGAAAAAGGAGGATAAAGAAAGATAAAATGGCATTTTCTCTCTGTTGATGTTTTGTTGTGGCTAAAAGTAAAGCATTAGTTGTTCGTGACTAACAGAAAAAAAAGCTGAAGTGAGGAGAAGCCTCGAGAGATATTTACTAATATACTTACTTGGACACGGACGGACACATGGACATTTATTTGCTATTGTTTGTCCAGCGGGGTGGATTTAATTGGCGGGTTTATTATTTGCATGACCTCCTTTCCTGCTCATGGCCAGACCATCATCATGTCATGCTATTTCACTAAACTAAACAAGAAAATATTAAACTTCATTGGTACACCAACAACCAGAGTTTTGTCATTTGGAGAACATAAGTCACGAGCCAACTCGTAAAAAAGAAATAAATGAAGATGTTCACTAATCTTGCTGTTTATGCTTATATTTATTTTTTATGTATTTGCTGTTTTTAGTAGTTAACATACATTTACTCATACATATGGCTTGTTTTTTTGTTCATTTGATTTAATTGGACCTGTTGTTCCTTTTAATAATGTAGCTTATCTTGTTGATAATAATCATTGTGAAAACAGAGCGAAAAAATGTTAAAGATTCCTCTAAATCTCCCCATCCATCCAAGTGTATTTTTGTTATTGTCTAACTTGACGTTTTGCTTGCAGCGCTTATCATTCATCAAATCAAGCCCTTTCCCAGTAATTGAGCGAGTCACTCATTCAATCAAGCTGAGATTATTAAGCTTGCGGCATGACGGAGCTCTAATGAATTAGAACTCTGGCTGTCTTGTTCTTCTTGAATGATGAGACGAATAAAAGTAAAAATAAAGTTTAATACGAAAACAAACACACAATTTTGGGCTTTGCTGATGATGTCTGTTGTGTTTGGAGTGAAATGAGGGAAAAATAAAAATGATTAAGGATATTCATGTGGGTGCATCCATCCATTTAAGTTTTACTTCCTTTTATGGAGATGTGTGTGTAGATTGAAGAAATATATTTAATCCAGACACCCTTCCTGATTTTTTGGCTAAAGTTTTCCCCCTTCTGGTTTCCTTTTGTTACTTTTTTACGGTTCAATTAGAAAGATTGAAAATGTTACCGGAAGCACTGTTGATTTCATTAAGGCATTTTTACTTTATTAAGGTAATGCACAGTAAGAAAAATTTGCATTTTCGTTGAAAATTATGTTGTGCTTTGATGAAGAATGACAAGAATGAAAACAATTTATTCCTCAATTTCAAGAAGCAATTCGTGTTCACTTAAAATATTGATTGATACATTTATGCATTTCTAAAAATGTCTTGCATCATTACAAATGAGATTCATAAGCAGAAACAGAATTGAAGGAGCAGTAGAAATAGGCACTTAAAGCTCAAAACACAAATTCTCCATGATAAATTAAATTAGTTGTTAGTTTCTTCTCTCTCTAAAGTCATTTTAACTTCTTTTATTTTTGCTTCGTTTTGCATTTGCTCCAATACTTTTGCTTTGTCCTTGTCCTCTTTCTCATTTCCCAAGCTGTTCACTCATGTTTATTCAAAAATGTCTCATTGAATCTCTTTGCTCGTTTTCTAAGAGAATTTTAGTATTTTTGACTTCTCTGATGACATAAAAGACAAGCATTTTAAAATACATAAATAAGCACACATATATGCAGAAGAAAGTGTACACATTCTTGAGACAGAAACTCGACGACCAAAAACAAGAAGCAAAATATCAGATTTCGGTCTTATGAGAGACATCAAGAAGTACAATTTACAAAGAAAATGTAGAAAAGAAGTAGAATGAGTTTTCTGGAGAATATTGAAGAAAAACTCCAACACTCATTCAAATGCGTTGGCACAGAATACACATCATCTTCATATCTTATTTCAAAAAATTCTTTCCAACTTTATTTAAGATGATGAAGGGGAAAACTCTAGATAAATAATTCAAAAGTAAAAAAGAAACAGGGACAAAAAAGCGTGCAAGGCTGGAAGCGAGTAAGAGTTAGGCCGTATATCACACTAAGAAAAAGGATTAGAAATACTTGTATACTTACACAAGCTATATATTATTATATGTATAATAAATGGAAAAAGTAGTATTGGGGAAGAAGATGAAAAGTGGGAATGATAATTGTGTTCGGTTTGCTTTCCAGTCTCATTTTGTGTGTCTCCTCTTTCTTTACTTATTAGTACTCTTGCTCTAATAATAATAATAAATGTGGAAAAATACTGATCTCTTTTTTGCTTTTAGAAAAGATGAGATGGCATTGGAGATAAAGTCTGTATTATTTATATGAGCTTTACGTAAAAAAAGAAGTAAAAAGAAAGAAGGAAGGAAAAATAAGAAAGAAGCCTAAGTCTGGAAAAAGGGGGCTTCTTCTCATTTTCTGTGTCATGGCTTTGATTTCAAGAAAAGCACGAACTACTTGTGAACGGGAAAGATTTTTTCTATCACTAAAATGAATTTTTATTTCTGTTCATCTCTTCGTGCTGTGTGGCAGTCATGAATAATATAGAGATGGAGACAGGATGAGAATATAGACAGGCGAGGCGACACAAGACGACGACAGCAGTGGTAGGTACTTGCTATGTCTTGGCTCACAGGAAATAAACGACAAAAATATTATTTTTGAGAAAAGAACGTGCTCTTCATTCTCATCCATCCACGTTTACTATGCTTGATGGAATGATTTTTATTATTAAAAATGGTATAGGATTTTGGTATCCTTTCTATCTACCTAACTGACTCGGAGATTTTATAAAATGATGTGTGAGAGAGATGGATTGCAAAGTGAAGAAATGTGAGCAGGAAGGAAAATGGAGCAGAAGAATGGATTTAACTAAAAACTAAAGGAAAAAAGGTAAAAAAGACAAAAGAAAAGGCTTTGATGATGATGATGATGACGACATGTCTTATTGTACTACTGCGTACATTTCCATTCTTCGGATTCGGGAATCTTATTCTTCGTGTCGACATTGCCCGCTGTTACGTTACAACACAACAAAAAACTAAACGAACAAGGGAAAGCAAGCAAACACATACTTAACCTATTTCAGTTGACTTAGCTCATTCTCTTACTCCTACAACTCGTTTATTTGCAAAGAGACGGAAATGAAGATGAAGAGAGAGAGAGAGAGAGAGGAATAGGATGAGTTGAGTTAAAAAGGGAGTAAGTGAATGTGTGTGAGTGGAAAGCTGATACGCAACAGAGTTGGAAATACATATATGTATATGATTATTATTATTGTATGAGGCCAAATCATCATGGGAAAGTGGAGTTTTCGTGAAACATTACGCAAGTTTGGTGTATGTATTTTGTGCTTTCTTTTGTGCTATGAAAAAAAAATTACAAGGAGAAAGAAAGCAATCCGAGGAACTGGATGATTTCTCTTTCCACAAGATGAAAACGGAGAAAAAAGAATAGAGGAAAAATGTAAATTGAACAAGTATTGATTGCAGTCAGCAGGTTAAATGGATAAAACATTGTTTGAAAAGGAGAAAAAGGCACGTTGCGTAGTCGTTGGGCCAAAAAGTTCACTTGGAAAAAAACCGACATGGCTTTGTTAGTGAAATGCGTAGTATGTATTATGTATACACTATATTATAGTGTATAAGCTGAGTTTGCAGATTTTACACGTTTTGCATATGTTCGATTACTGTATAGATAGACTACTTTGCTACTACTAGTTTATATTTCATCGTCTGCTAACATTATAGAACATCATAAAGTTACATTCGGTGCAACTTGTTCATTCCTGCAGAGAGGAAGATAATGAATAGTGCTAGTCACAAAGGTACGGATCGTGTTACAGAAGAACGCATGAAGTCATAATATGCTCCTATTATCAATATACATTCAATTAATCATCCAGACGTTACGTACCTGTACTAAATGCCAAACCGCTAAAAATGACATGATTTTGTTTTTGGCCTCTAAATCCTTAGAAAATATTTTGAAATAAATTTGTAGTGATATAATTCATTAAATATAGGAAAACATATCAAATGAAAAGATACATTATTTTCCCCATCAACTTCCAGCTATTTTTGATAAAAAATAAAAAGAGCCTAATGCAACATCCTGGTCCAGTCATGTACTTGAAAAAACCCTTTTCTTTTTATGGCTTCAAGTATTTTTTCAACTTTCTGATCATGAATACAAATGAGATGGAATTTAAAATGAATCCCATATCGCATAATGTGATATTAACAAAAAAATAATCAAGATTTCATAAGTGGTCAGCAATCCTTTACGCTGTACTTCATTATATATTTTTGAAAGATAAATTATCATCTACACCATCTCGTCACTCACTGCGGCAGTATTAAAAACGTCTAGTATTTTACGTGTACATTCGCATGTGTGTGTGATCGAAAAGTTAATGCAATTACAAACAACCAGGATGCCGAGGATGCAAATAACCTATTCGGTCATTTGGGCTTTTGAGCAAGCAATTTTGTATACGTCTGCTCATTAAGAATTCTTTCTATTTTTAAAACGATAACCATAATCATTGAAATTGATTATCATTACGGTATGGCAAAAGGGGGAAATAAGTATCTTGTAAAGATTCTCATTATGCATGTATTTCAACAAGCAGCCACAGTAATATGCACAAATAGATGATCATGAAGATCAGTAAGTAAAAATCAACTCCCCATTTCCTTACATCATTCGTCATCGTCGTCATAAAGTTTATGGGTCAAGCAAATCACAAGCCAAAAGGCACATCACATTTATTATTTTCCAGACTCGTGGTTCAGCTTGTTCGTATCATCTTAGTTTCATTGACGAAAATAGCCTCAGGTAAATTATGATCGTGGCACTGGTGAACAAGCTTTCAAGTTTTCCTGCTGTTGATTTGATGATCGTGATGATGACGAATACAATTTATTTAGAAGGAAGGAACCAGAGGACAAAAATATTATTAGCCTCTCACGGCCCTCTTATTGGATTTCTAGTTCAGTGAAACGTTTTCAGTGACTCAGAGTTGATCTTGTATCACGAACGAACAAGCCATATTACATATCATTGTAATATATCAGTAAACACCATCGCTGCTAAAGTATTGACTGATGCGATAGATCAATCTTGTTCCTCATCTCATCATAATCCAACCAGGCCAGGGTTTCACCACAGTTCCAGTAAAAAACCATATGGATCTGCTCTCAGGAAATCATGCAATGCATAAATATAATGTGTACAAGTGCGTGTGCTATTCAATATTCAATATACGTCCTAGTAAAAAAAAACATTCAAGAAAAGTTCTTGGGGAAAAATCTTGTTTGACTCTCTTTTTATCGTATTATTTTTTCTTTTAATGTTTTCGCTGAGGGCTAATAATCATAAAAAATATGTTGATTGAAAATTGAAAAAATATACAGTCAGACAATTTTAGGAGGGAGAGAGGAAGAAGAACACTCTTCTGAGTTATTCTCCATTTGCTTATTCCATGATCGTTTGCATTTATGCTTAGACAGACTCAAACACACACACATAATATTTTAATACTAAACAGGAAAAGTGAATCTATGGAGAACAAGTGGTCCCATCGTCTTCTGCTTCGTGAGGGTTCTTTATTAGTATTACTTTGCAGTCAAGTTAGTAATGTCTATTTATTCTATGTATGTCCTTTCTACTTGTTATTATCCTCCGGCACAAAGTTGATCAGCCGCTGTGAGTTGAGAAGTGCATCATTTCCAGCTAGAAAGAAAACAAGGGGTAAAGTATTGTGCGCTCAACGAACGATGACGACTCTCTGAGATGATCGAGGTGAATTCACAATTCTCATTCTGAATTCAAGAATAGATTGGTCATCTCATCATCATGTTGATTATCATGACCATCATCGGAATTATGTGGGGGTTATTGGAGAAGAGGGTATGAGGGTATAGGATGATGACTCTGGAGAAAATTCATAAAAGCAAATGTTGTTTCGTTGCTTGTTGTTATTGTGCAACATAAATAAAATGAAAATTGTATGCAGATACACGCGCATATGTTTACCGACATTTTTTGAAGTTTCACTGGCTATGTGTGTGAGCATATATGCTAATACTAAAAACGGCAATATGGTTATTGATGATGAACAAATCTATTATTCATAATGTTATTAACCTGTGTGGTGTGAGTGAGCATTGAGAGAAAATGATTTTTGTGTGCGCAAGCAGAGTCAGTCAGTCAGATCCTTAAGAATTTATTGTTATTTCCTTTTGAAGGGAGATAGATGATTGTTGAGTTGAGAGTGTAGGTCCATTTGTCCAGCAAGCAACATGTATTCTATAAAGTGAGGCAGACAACCATACGTAAAAGCTGTCAAAGAAACTTCAATTCACCAAAGTATTTATGCATGGAATCGTAAAGTAAAAAAGGATATTAAATATCAAACACACACACACACGAGTTATCTCATATTCAGTCAGAAGCAATATGTGTGATGCGATGATGTGAAATTTTAGAAAAGCTCTGTTCATTGTGTGGCGTAGTGTAACGTTCTGAAAGAGCGACATAAAGCTTTATTTCATTGGCAGCATTGTTGTGTGACGACGATCTGATGGCTTTTAGTTTTGGAACCTCCACAGTGGTGAAATGTCATGTAAAAATTATGTGTATGTAAATTTTTACGTATACATTCCAGCCTGGTGGCGGCGGCATGATCATCATTGAATTTACACAGAGAGAGGGAGCAAAAAAGTCATAATCATAAAGAGAGTAAAGTGAATTGTTGGATGGATAAGAAGACGATGAAGGCCAGTTAATCAAATCAATCATTCGACATTCTTTTGCTGGATCCGTTCTCATACTTTTATTTTTGAAGAAGAAAGAAGTCTTGTTGACTACAATGACCATGATTGAAAAGGCGGCGTTTTTGTACCAAACTAGAATATATTATTACTGAAAAGGAGTAAAGATATGATGTATTTTAAGATTGACAAGCTTTGTATAGTTCGTTACTAAAACAAAAATGAGAAGCTGATTTCATATTTTAAAGTTTCATATATTGCGCAATTTTACATGGATGTAAACTCTACTTTAGGCATTGACCGTTTTGTTGATTCTCTTTAAAACAAACAAACCTTCTTACTCATAGTCGTGGTGTGTCGCAATTCAGGCTTTTAATTTTCATCAAGTCAAAAAAAAATATTAATTTTCATTAGCAAATAAAGTAGACTCAGTTCCCTTATTAATTATTAATCAAAAGGCGATGTGATAATGTATGGCAGTGGACCACTTAAACAAGAATTGGCTAATGCTTTGAAGAAAAAGTAACAAGAGCGGAAACTACTGAAAGAAGCGAGCCTGTCAACATGAATAAAATGTTAATGGAAAATTGTGAAACATACTGGGAGAATTGTAATTAGCGCAGAGTGATGAAGAAATTACGATGAAAAGCAAAACTAACTAACCCACCAAGATTTTACAGTAGAAAGAAAGCAAGAAAAATGTACATTTATGATGAAAATACATATTAGAGTACCACTTTTACTCCTGCCAAGCCAGCTGCTGTTTACTTTGTTTTTCTTTATTATGAGCGTAATATCATCCAATATATGCATTTTATGTACGTGACACACTTAAAGCACATAAGGGGATACCTCCTCCAAAACAGTATATCATACCAACTTGTCTGAAAATTATAATAAAGACGGAATAAGGAATGAAGAAAAAGCTTGCAGGTTTGTTTGCACAACGAACCAGGCAATAAAGAAAGAAAGTAAAGAAAACATACTGTAGTAAGTGTATATCAAAGTCTATAAAAAATTGAACACGACCACCACCACTGTCATGAAGAGGAAGGTTCGCTTATAAGATGTTAAGGAGTAAACACTTGGTTTTTTTGGGTAGGAAGAGAAGAAGGTAAGCAGTTTTACTCTTCTCTTTTCCTCCTCTTCCTCTGAACAAAATAAGTGTACTGACAGATACCATGATTATGTCTGACAAGAGCTACTTTAGTAACGGCAATGCCACCATAAGAAAATAATGTGACTGACTGACTGCTGAATAAGAGGAGAGAGTAAGGAGGAAACAAGGGAAAAGAGGAAATTCTCCTCCACTCCATAAGACGATGGTGGAAGAAGATGGGTCGATTTGTGGAATCGGAAATTTCGAGTGAAGTAATGATGTTCTTGCTAGCAGGCACTCTGTTTGTTTGCCTCTCTCTCCGTGTGTATGTTTATGTGACGACATGAGAAGAGCAAGGCAGATAGACAGAGAAAATAGAGCTTAACATGTTTTGAGGAGCTAACCAACCAAAACCAAAGAAAAGGAACTTGATAAAAGTTAACAGAAGCGTAGAAGAAGAAAGAGCACACATGTTCAATAACCACCATACAAACAGAAGTACATACATTGCAAGGAAGTATATTACAGTACAGATATTGAAGTATGGTTAAAAGTAGTATTGTAACGGAACTTCATTAGAAAAAAAATGCAATATTCACAGACACACACCAGGCCATATACAAAAGAAAAGAGTCCTTTTGTAAGTGCAATGTAAACAGAGGAGGAAATTTTTTTTATCAGTAATTGAGATTGGAACGCCATGGGGTTAGTTTTTGGTTTGTTTTCCCTTCCTTATGATGTGTGCACACAGAGTAGTGTAGTGTGGGTGGATGCAAGCAAGTGGGAAGCATCTTCTTTATTATTTTTCTTCACAAAAAGACGGTTTCTTTCACTCTTCCTTCTTTATTGTTAGATTTGAGATGAGAAAAGAACAAGAAGACAGTTCTTGTTGCCTTTTAGTATGCAGCCGATGGTGATGATGAAAATTATTGTCCGGAAATAAAGTTCAAGTTGGCTAAAGTAAATTACCTTTACGAATGCGTTTTGTGAGTATATAATATGAAAAGTATCGTTGATTGTATTAAAGTTTATTCAAAGTAGAGAAGCAAAGTGACAAATCATGAAATCTAATTATGTTCATGTACACTTTAAATGTGCGTATCTGTGTGTGGGTGGCACACTCGCTCCTTTCAGATGTTAAGTTCAATGCTTCAACGTACCCAGTGACTGATTATCTCACGGAGAGATATTCTCTGGTTCTATTTTATTAAAATAAAATAAGTTTTTGATGCACTGGACAATTTGTACAGCTCAACAAATAATGAACAGAGGATTTCCAGGGTTCACGAGTGCGACATAGCGACACGAGATTAAATTTAAAAGTTATTCTTTCCAATTTCCTT
>JAQFZG010005433.1:0-10347 GCA_034695465.1 Entomobrya nicoleti
TTTCTTTATATTTTGGTTGCCAATGATAGTTCAAAGTGATATTTCTGTGCTTCACCGGATACCTTTCTTTCTAACCCTTATACTTGAATGCTTTGAGAATTAAAAAAAGGCAACTAGCACAGGGAAAATGGAAAATGTGAAAATGTCATTTCAATTTTGTTTATTGTTTGTATGATTTGCAGAAATGATTCATCTTTAAATTTGCGTCCTGTGCGAAAGTCTGTGTCCTGCGTCGTTGGACTACTACACATACCTGAATTAAAGACTGATTGCTTCAATGAGGGGTGCTTTCGAAATCGATTTACGTTTTGAAGAACTCTACTCATTCCACCTGACACATTTTTAAGTTGTATGGTCCAAGAAATCAGATAAGATATTTCCTGCGTATTAATCTGAAGCAAGATGGACGGGTAATTTTTATAACCGTTTTTATTGATCATGATCATTGTATGGGAAAGTTTGTGTTGCTAATTTATTTATTATACGTGTGGTCATTTCTAATTACAGATTAAGAGAAAATATGGACGCCCCCTTTCCTGATTATTATCTAGACTTCATGGAAGTTGAAGGCGATTTGCACTGTGAACAGTGCCCTTTTGGTGTTGTAAATGGAGAACATGTGGAACCACAGCAGCAGCCATCGTCTAGCCGATCGTTTGATGGACTAGAATTATCACGAAATGTTGAACCAGAAGGAAATGAAGCTTTAGCAAGTCTGAGAGAACAAATTACGGGTGAACTAGATGCCAATTCAAGTGGTAATCTTACTGATGATGAATCCATGGTCGATGGAGGAGTTCATCCACTTTTATTTCCTGATGTAAGTTATAAAACAGCGTTTTACTTACTATTCTTTTTCATTAGTGAGGTTATTGTAGGATAAAAAAATATTAACACGAGCCTTTTTCATTTTCCGTGTGCAGGTTGTCAAAGATGTGCTGTATCATTTACCTGCCAAAGATGTCGAAAGCTGTCGTTTGGTATGTCGCGTCTGGAATACCGAGGCTTGCAAAGTTTTGAGGAGCAAAAGAGTTGTTGTATTCGTGGAACCTGACGCTGTCAAAATTTATAACAATTCAATGCGGGAAACATCGGATTTTCCTCACGCTCAATTTGAATTTTGTATACAAGATTTCACTGGAATCGTTGACGAAGATTTGCGTGAATTTTGGACATTATTTGGACCTCATATCAAAAGTCTTGAATTCCGCCAGACCCACCTGTTTTGGCGAGACTTTTTGGAAGTGTTAGAAGAAAAAGTGCCAAATCTTGAAAAACTGGCACTGAGACATTTACCAAGAAACATTTTGAGAAGCAGAAATGTCAACAATGAAAGACATCAGCTTCCTTCTGTCAAAGAGTTGCGCTTAGCCTCACTCCCAGGTGCCACCCCAGTTGCAATGGAAAGGCTTACCGATCTCTTGAAATCCCTACCGAATTTAGAAGTTATCGAATTTCTCCCTATTAAGGCTGGTGCTGTCAAAACCAAAGTTTCTACTGTGCTAATAGACATTTTAAGAAGTCCGGATGTGAATTTACCGAATTTGAGAAGTCTCAATGTGAGGCTGGAGTTATCCACGGAGGGATTAGATGGACTGGCTTCGAAGCAGTTTCAGTTTCAACGCCTAAGCATTTCGTTGGCTAATGGCGTGAAAGCCACATCATTCAAAGATCTCCTTTCCTCCCTTCGTCCAACACTGTCCGAGCTTAAAATATCATTTCCCGACTCATTTTCCAATTACCAAAGTTTCATCACGCAGAATAGTTCAATGAAACCTGAAGAATGTGTCCAAATCCTGTCAAAATTGAAGTCATTAAATATGAAAAACTTCAAAGGTTCAATCAATTTCATTCACAAATTGCCCATCTTGAAGCATTTGGAGTTCACTACACCCAACCCAGAAAAGTCAATTCCTTTTGGATTTAGGAAGCCAGTTTGTAGTTCCTTCCCTCTTAGTCGTGTGGAGGACCACAGTTTGAAATCTCTTAAAATCATTTCATCATCACCTACCTGCTCGACTGCTGAAACCTTAACTTTGGACTCGATTTCAAGATGCTTTCCAACGTTAACCTGCCTCCAGCTTCATGGAGTGGATGATGATGGCCTTGGTGTTATTTACCGAAATCTTCCATTTTTGTCAGATGTTGAGCTAACAAAGGCTACTTGTACAGACCAAGGCTTGACTGGCATACCACTAGAAATTTGTAACGACATGGTGGAAACCAGCACGTTCATTGTGGTGCAGGCTGAGAGATATCGAAGGGATCTATTCATTGGAAGTTTACAATGTAAGTAAAGTATAAGTATAATATTTAATAACTGACCTATGATCAATCGCAGTTTTAGAACAATTGTGTTAATAAAATGCTCTCATTTTTCCAGATCTTCGTAAATTTTCCATTGTAGCCACGCAAATCTCGGATGCATCAATCGCTCTTGGTTTGGTAGACTGTAAAAATTTGAAAGAACTGAAAATTGGCTCTCCATTGGTAAGCTTAAATACATATACCATGCTGTTTTATCAATAACAACATTACGTAGTATTCCAGTAAAAGCCGTATGTCATTTTTACCTGTATGTATATATATATTTTTTTTTGTTTAATAATTACAGATCACGGACACAGGAGTCATATTTGTGACTGACAAATTTCACAAACAGTTACAATTCCTAGATGTATCCGAATGCTCTGAAATTACTGAGCAAAGTAAATTTTATGCAGGAGAAAAACTTATGGGGAATTTAAAGGTAGCTGAATCGCCTCAGGATGCCCAAAGTCAGACAAAACCAGTCACAAAAGAAGTAATTTGTAACCCAGACAGAGGAATTATCAAAACCAAAAGGGCGACAACAACTAGTACATTTGGGCTTGGAGCATCAACTACCACATCATCACATTCCAAATATCTTGTACAAGACAGCGAGTTTTTTGAAGAGCATTCCGAAGACGACCTACGCGAAAGGGGTTTACCACATGCTGTATTTCCTGCCGATCACAACAATAGACTAAGAATCATTCGTATCAGAGAAGCCTTGCGGCGAAATGGGGACTTCATGAGAACATTGCAACGAATGGGGTTACAACAGTTTCGCCAACTGTTCGGAAGAGAGTTACAAGAGGCGGAAGTAGCAGCTCCTGAAAGAAACGTCGTGAGATTTCGAAGGCGTAATCTTGTTAACTTGGAGTTAGGTGGAGTTATGAATCATATGAATGTCATGTTTCGAAATGAGCCACATGTGGAAATCCCTCGACGAGGAATCCCTCAAGCTGAGGTTGAAGCAAATATTCGACGTGAAAACGCTATGAGAGAACTAAATGAAGAAAGAGAAAGACACGAAGGAATCCAAGTAATTTTTGAGGAGGACGATGGTGGACCAGCGGCAGCAGGAGGAGGGGGCGACATGGGACCAGGAAGATTACCGGAAATCCACCTTGCAGAAATATTTAGACTGGGATTGAGACTAGATGATGTTGAATATTGGCTGCGTAATAGGCTCCTCTTTGAAAGGGAGGAAAATGGGCATCCGAATATTGACCCACCTATGCTTCGTCAACTCCGTGCGGATGTGTTATTGGCAGGAATGAACTTGGTGGAGGATGAAGCTAATGCGGCTATCGGAGGAGAAGACGAAGATCTTGATTTAGAGGCGATTCGGAGGGTGGTTATGAACGCCTTCGGAGATGATTTGCCCTTTGAAGGCTAAAGAGAATATGAACATGAAATTTTATTTTCCGCTCATTCAACTTTTGAGTTGAAGAGATACCTTGCTATATTTCATCATTATAATTGGTGTTATGTATATACAACATACATGCTAAAAAGTATAAAAAAATGCGAAAAAAGTATAAAATGAAATGAAGATATATTTTGTAAAAATGGCAAATAATGATGAACTACAATACTTCTAGTATATTCCCGAATTTAGTGATATGTGTCAGACTGGTGAACGTTCTTAAATATCCTGGTATAGTTTTGTAGACTATTTAATTAATTAACTTTAACTGTTAGTCAGTCAGTATTTGATCCTGTATAAGTAATGATGATAAGTTAAACGATAAGTGATTCTTACACAAACTCGTAACGTAAAAGTGCTTATTGAATTGCTAACTATTACCACATATTATTCTTTAAACATTGATGTAAGCTTTGTAAGTGATTAGTACTTTTCGTGTTTATTCTTTTACAATAATTAAGTCGAATAATCGTGTGTTAATTTGATGCAATCAATTATTATTATTATCAAGCGCTACTATATGATTAAACGAGTTCTTTATGCGAACAATTTGTCTGAACTTAACGATTTTTCCTCATATAATAAATATCATATATAAAGCCAAGTCATAAATTCATAAAAAAGCTTACATTTTCGAAATGACCGATGAAATACGCTAAAAGCTGATTTGTCTTGTCGTCTGATGTAGACTGCATGCCAGGTTACTCTCTTTTGTATTAGCAGGTGAGTCAGTTATATTTTAAGTCCATTTCGAGAGTCATCAAGTTACACCACAAAAAATCATTTCAAAGAGCTGAATAAGGATGGATTCTGTGTTTAATGGATTTTTTACTTTTATTTTTCGAATGTCAGCCTGCGGATGTGTGTGTGGAGGCCAGAATAAATCATCCAAAATCGCAAGTTAACGGTAATTTTGATACACTTATTAGTAAGTTGTGGTAAGTTTTTTCGTACTTCTTGCCTTGCACAGGTTTGTATTGCATTATCATCATCGTCATCAGTAAAAACCTCCAGAGATTTTAGACAAGACACTATTGCCATTAAGACCTGATTTTGTCTTCAAAATATAACTATGTGGTGAAGTTCCACATTTACCAATCACCGTATTCATTGTCGTATGATACATGTTTTCAAAGAATAAAGATGTAAAAAATCAGTGAATAACTTTTTTTTGTTTGGGTACGTTAATTCTTTAATTTGTGCCACATCGCCACTGACGTACGTGACTTGAGTTCCTGCAGTAGTTTTTTGTCAAGCTTACCGAGACAAATCAAAAGCCGGAAGCAACTCAAGTTTTTGCAAAAGTATAAGGCATTGAAAAAATTAGCGATAGCTCTACTTGACTTGTATTTTTGAGCAGTGCATAGTGCATATCTGTGAAATTCATCTCCACTCCATACATTGAACTTTAGTAACTATTGATCATTGAATTTCAATTGATGAATACAAACTGATTCGACACATAAAGTGTAAAAAAATTAAACTTGACTAAATGCACGATACATTGTGGATACCAAAACAAATGCTTCATTAACAAGTTTGCCTTGATAATGTTCTGCAAAAAGGCAACGTTCATTCTATATTGTAAGATTGTAACATTAATGTGTGAAAAATGTTAAATACAGACACAACATGTGCATGCTTCAAAATATTCATTTCATCATTACGTCGTTTATTATGGGTTAACTGTTTTTAGATTGGAAAAGTTCTTTGTGAACTCGTTGATCGAGATCGAACGATGAATGATTGTATTTACATAAATACCTTTGTTACCATTTTTTGTGGCTGCAAATACAAGTACAACTGACCAAACAAACCTGTATGGCATGGCATGCGTCGTATCGTTTGCTCTCTTATGAATCATGAATTCATTCATTTCTAGTGCAACTGCTACTCATCCCGTTTAAAAAATCTGTGGTCAGTAATTACGATACGTGTTTACAAACGCAAAATTTAAGGTTATATCAATTTTTTGGGAAATTATAATCGTATTAAATATAATCACGAAATCGAAATTTAATGAATAACAGTTTATTTAGAACAAAAATGTCAACAGTATTAGTATTTTTTTGGTAACAAAAGATGAAAGAGTGATCATCATGCATATAAACTTCATTTATAACAACAATAGATACAGATGGATAATTTCTATTAGTTTAAAATTAAACGTTAACTTTTACTTAACTATAACAGTCTCATGAAAGGGAGAAGTTGTTCATCCCAAATCCCAAACGATTAAAAAAAAGAATGGCAAGGTCACATTGTGCAAATCATCGCACACGTTTAACAAGCGGAACGTTCTTTATTGAATGGAACAACCGGAAATAGATGATGAAGACGAGTAGCCACATCCAGTTTGGATCGTTACATACTCCTTGTACTGCTTGCCCCTTGACTTGCAGTTGTTCAAGTGTACGGACATATTGACTGGGAACCGTTTTACGATTTTCTTTAAGCAATCCCTCCTCATCTTTTGGAATAACGATAACATACAATATACAATTACAGTTTACATGCTCATTTAACAGCCCATAAATATTTATGCATTATTATTTTTAAATACCAGGGTAGATCCCACGTCCAACACGCGCAGATTTTTCATTTGAAGAAAGGCCAAGTAGCCAGTGACGTCAGTCAACGGTATGGTACGATTTTCCAGTTCTTTGATTTCCAGTCTTTGAAGGTCTAGGTGGAAACGTTATATTTATGATTATTTTATAATGAAATGTGTTACTTGAATATTTACACCATTGTATTGACACTCGTTCTTGAACTTTTCTTTGAATTTCATTTAAAAGAGCTTTACATGTCGAGCGTATCAAAGTGAAGATAAAATATTTGCAGATGAGTGACATCTATTTCCATTGAATTCATGCGACATGATATGAAGTGCACAAATTATATACCGTGCATATCACAGTATTAAATGTGAAAGGTTTGATCAAACAAAGTAAGGTATGATTCTGGGAATTGAATTTATGTGTAGGTTAGTACAATATTTGTCTTACTTTTTAAACTAAGAAGTGAAGGTTTCCTCCTAACATCCACCAAGTCAGTTTCCTCAATTTCAGACAGCTTTTTCTTAGAAAATATGGTATCATGAGCTTCCACATCAATCCCTGTAAGCATCTTGTCTAGAGCCCGACATGGGGCAAACGCATCCGCATAAACATAAAATGAGAAATCCTGTATGAAAATCTTCAGCTCTCTCAAACACTCCAAGCTTCCAAATATCGGACTAGCCATGCTGAAAGGTGTGAGGTTAATTTCCAGACATGACAATTTCGGGAATAAGGAAGGAATTCGTTTGGCAAAATGAACACAATTGAAGCCCGTGGGCAATCTCAATATTTCCACACTATTAGAAGAAGAGTTATCCTTTTGCTCGTCATCTCGAATGCGAATTGGGATGAACGAGTCTAACCACGCGAATCCATTTCCAGGAATCCCACATGGAACATCCAAGTGTAAGCTTTTGAGCTTTGGTAAATCCTTCTTGTAAGAGACAGTGGAAAATTTCACGTTTCTCAGAGAATCATGCCAGCCTCTTATATGTAGCTTTTCTAATTGTAACATTGACCCAGTTGGAAATTCTAAGGAAAACTCGCAGCCTTCACGAATATCAATCAATTTCAGCGTTTTCAGAGTTTTCTGCTGAGTTTGTAAAAGTTTCGTTAGTTGATGTCCAGAAAACTTTGATGACTGCAGGAAAAGTTGTAAATGAGTCAATTGAAACTTGGTTTTCAATTCTGTCAGTGTTTTTAATAGATTGTCACTTATTTTAACACTGAAAATGAGATTACGCACGTTATAGCTTCTAATATCATTTAAAAAGTTTGTCACAATCCGGTCAATTTCGACTTGAGGTGATTCCTTGAATTTCGGAAATAGCAAGCCAATTTCCAGCAGTCGAGGAGAACCAGCTAGAAACGCTCTAACAACGTCGTTTCTCCCATTCTTCACAAACTTTTCAATATTCTCTGACGAATCTTCAAAAATCAACGTTTGCAATCTGGGTAATCTAATTGTTTTAAAATAGTCGCGAAGAGAAATCAAGCTGCTATCTTGTTGAATCTCAATGTGGAGATGAACCAAGTACGGATGAAACACTTGGAAAAACTTTTTCAATGTACATTCATGCTCCGGTTTCCAAATGTCTTGACATAGCCTGAACCTCACAAACGGGCCAGGAATGGGGTACTCACAGTTGCCAAACTCATCTTGTCCAGCAAAGTTTTTGAGTTGTCTAATTAGCTGGCTACATTTTTCTTCAAGTCTCCAAAAGTTATACTTCCTCACAGCCACCACAAGTTGAGGTCGTTTTTGCATATGACGAGTAGCAACTCTGTTCCATTGTTTGCACACTAAACGAACTTTTTGCAAGGTGAAATCATCAGTTGACAAATTGGAAAAAATATTTTCGAGGATCTGGAAATAAAATGTAATAACATTTAATTTTTTAATTAAGGATATTTGTATTTTGTATTACTCATGATCAAATTATCCGATAAACTTGCTTACATGGTCGATTAGCAGAGCGTGATTCACACCTTCGCCCTCCACATCACTGTTTTTGGACTTGATAAAATCTTTCCAATTCAGTTTCCCTAAACGTTGTAGCTTCTCCATTTTAATATAATTATGGTTTTACTAAAATTGCAACTTCTTTTTGAGACAGAGATAAACCAATCTCTCATCGCCGACTAGAGGAAGGATTATAAAATGGTTCTTGAGTTGGGTCGGAAGCGTAAATGCGTTGCGTTGCACATCATCATATTATTTTGATGCTTTCAGTTTTCACATTGCATTGCACACACCAATGCCCCAATGCACTTTATTCGCACTGCACTATCTCGATTCTAACACTTATATATATGCACAACACACGCACACAGGCATGCATAACAGGAATTCAACATCAGAAATGGAAAGCGAAACTTCCGGTTTCACCGCGCCGCGTAGCCAACTCGACTTTCTGAAAACAATCACAGTAATTAACTTGACATTTGCTTCACACAACAATAGCAGAGAAATAACTTGAATTGAATCGAATCATGTAACATCATATCTTGATAACGTTCACGTTATATTATATTGGGCACTTGCTTTATCTGTTGTGGAAATGCAGGTGTAGCTATAAATTGTGACACTGTCAAAACAATCGCAAACAACTAATGTTGCATGTAGCATTTAAACTAGAATATTGCTGATTTTATAACATAACACTTGATCTTGATTAGCAACATTGTAACTCGTCGAATGTGTCGACTTTAAATGCAAACTCATGTCAAAAACCTTTTAAAATGAAAGGTAAGAGGAAAACATTTATATCTCGAATGAGTATCATCTTTTATATATTTTATAATTTAACCAGTTTTTTTTGCAAGTTGATACTGCGCACTTTACTACCTGCCTTCAACTGAAATTGTTAGCGTTCGTAGTTTCTATTAGGTAGTTTTAGGGTTACGTACGACTCACATATTCCGTTCCGGTATGGCGAACACAACGAATTCATGACAGCTATAACACTTGTTACGTTACAGCAGTCACATTATTGTCTGATGGAATATAGTTTAATATACATTTAACTACCGGAAGGGCGGGCTTAAATATGCAACGCCAGTTTGTACTTGTTATTTTGACAAAAAATTCATAAATTGAACAAACGTAGAAAAATGATGAGTCACATCACAAGAGTGATGGAAAAATTTCCTAGTTAAATCTTCACACCTATTTGAAATGAGACTAGAACCTCTCACCTCTCTGGAGAATCATACTACAGACACCTGCACTTGCAAAACTACTGAACTCCAGAATTTCTTAAAACAATGTAAACATGAAAGAATTACAATTCTTGAAAACAATGCCTACCTTATATTGTAACATGATATTGTTTTATATGAGTTTGTAAGTAGAGTTGTACCACTACAGGTTTTATTAATGTCCCTGTTCCAACACCACATCGTACGACCAACCAACCACCATAATCATGCCGTCAGTTAGGCAAGCATAATATATTTTTTTCATAGACAAGTTATTGTGTGTAGGCGCAATAATAGAATGTGATGCTCCTGCTTTTGCTTGCACTTACACAGGTAGTAAGAAAATAAT
Source organism: Entomobrya nicoleti (assembly GCA_034695465.1). Taxonomy (NCBI): domain Eukaryota; kingdom Metazoa; phylum Arthropoda; class Collembola; order Entomobryomorpha; family Entomobryidae; genus Entomobrya; species Entomobrya nicoleti. Next base: position 9,848 of record JAQFZG010005433.1, read on the forward strand.
GACGATGATAATGATAATAATAGTTACCGCATAGTTTTGATAAATGAAGATGAAGTAAGGAAAGGAAAAAACCTTTGATAGAGAACTGCTCCATTGTGGAAAAAATTATACAGAAAATACTACCGCATGAAGGAACAAGCGATTCTCAAAACTTCCATAATCTAGCATGTAATGTAGTATTGAATTGAAGGTATGGTAAATGATAGACACATACATGGTACCTATTAATAGTACAGTACATAATATTTTTTATTTGCAAGAATCGAATGATGATATATGTATGCAATGAAGAAGTTTAACATTAAAATGCTGTGAATTATTCATAGAGTTCAGTGTTGCTGCGTAAAAAGTAATCTATTTCTTGTGCAAAAATCACAAAATATACTTGGCACTTTTTGCAAAATTATGTTGCGATTATTCCAAAATCCATGAACATTGTTGATTTAAAAGCTTCATGTTCCAAGTTCCAACAGGTGAAGAATGGATAAAATGGTATATCT
>JAQFZG010005434.1:0-10346 GCA_034695465.1 Entomobrya nicoleti
ATCAAACTCGCTTGGTAGTGAGGGCAACGGGGATCTTAAATCGTCTCCACCACTCAGGAACCGATATATATTGGTTCAGGTATCGGTGATGCAATGTTATTCTATCTTTACGGGAATATATGTATATATGTGTAATTAGTAAGTTGGGCTAGGAGAGAGCAGGAGAACTGTTGTCTTTGCTTGTCAGATATTAAGTGACTCTTTATTCGTCGTCTTCCCATCATCTTTTCGTTGTTGCATGATATAAATCGTACATAAAACATTATTATTCGTCACAAATGAGACATGATGTTGGAATGTGTATTGAACTGAATAGACAAAGAAGTGATGAAGTCATCAGTACTTCACTCTATGATAGCAAATTGCTCCAAAATAGATGGCGGTTTAACAGACAAATCCGTTACATTGAAAACGCTTGGTTCTGGATTTTCGATTGTATCCAAGCATTGATCACCGTACATTCTTACATGGGCTAAAATTGCCCTGTTGCTGCAGCTGGAAAAGAAGTAGTGATTTCTGCTGCATTCTTTACCCTTAATGAATTTTTTACCAAAGCAGTCGTCATTAGTGTAACTTTGGTCATTCAATGCACCAAGTCTAAAAATGTGTCAATAAGACCAATGTTTACGTTAAGAACCCATCAATTTAATACATCAAATAGTGTATAGTTAATTTACTCACACTGAGGCTAATGCAGACTCAATCGAGCCACATCCATTCCACAAGTCATCTCTTTCCAGTCTTGCAACAGCTGTTGCAATATTTCCTTCGATATATGTTTTTCTGCATGCTCCTTCTATAAAAGCTCTGGATTTATAGTTATCATTAGTAATAGCGCCTAAGCTTAGCAGTGCTATATCAAATTTGGTGCCGTTATAATTGCGTAACCATAACGCAAACTTTTGTAAAACGCTGTCCATTGACACGTGTCCATTTGAGTCTCGATCGCTTTCAATAAATGGCTGGTCGGTCAGGTTCTTTTTAAAATATGAAATACGTCAATGGTTATTTCACTATCTACTTTAAAGAAAAACTAACCAGACGTATTGGAAATTCAATTTTAGAACAACTACCTTAATAATTGTGAGTGACGTCACAACAAACTTCACATCCACACTTGGAAGAGTTCTGAATCGTAAGTTGGCATCAAAAAGTCGAATGGCCAAGTACTCTCGAATTTTTGTTTCATTGTGCTGGAAAAACTCATCGAACTCTAGATCACAGAAAATGGCGAGCTCAACAGTGACGTTTTGGGATACCACTAAATGGCCTGTAATACAATTATAATTAGGTGAAAAATATAAATGAATTATAACCAACTAATGTTTCTTTGACTTACGATTTTGAACTGCCAGCAAAATAACTGCGTAAATTAACATTTTAATTCTCCGTTGGACAATAGTCTTCATAAAGTTTCCCAAGCTTATTAATTAATGATAGGAGCCCATTTTCTTTATTACTACTCCGTTGTAATTTCAAAGCCAAAATGGTTATATTGAAGTACGCCTGCACGCAAGAATGAGTGAATGAGTTTTTTTTTTATATTATTATCACATGGAAAATGCATGGAAGCAGGAAATAGCATAGCATTACTCATGAAATCCATAAATAAAAAGTATGGTTTAACAAACAGGAAATAGGATGTTGGATTAGCCTGAATAAGACGAAAGATAATGCTTTATGATAATTTGAGAGTTTGTATGGTTTGCTGTCTATGGCCACAAGTAACAAACTTAACAAAAATTAAACTCACATGCAATTAAAAGCATACATGTTTGAATACATTTTTCGTTTATTTATACATGTACAGCCGAGATAGGACTGCTACCATAACAATAAAGCTGTATAGATGAATCTTATACTTGCACACACAAATACAAAGCAAGAAATATTATATTGTGTCTATTACACTCTTAAATAGCCTAACACAAACTTCGAAAGTAGCCTAAACCTTTTTTGATTAATGAAACAATTTTTTATTAGTTACCAAATATAAAAGACCGTTTGGTCAAAATATCTTTTACCAATGCCTTTCTTTTAATGTCAACCATAGTATTCGCACATTTGCAAAAAACTTTCTAGCATAATATCCAAGTTGGTAAATTACATTTTGCACCGTTACACATGATGCATAGCAAATAAAATGTATGTAGCGCTTAAACTTTGCAAAACCATCGTAATAAGTGAAAATACACTCACAACACAATACAATTAGTCCAACCGTGTCTAGTACAAATCCAAACAGAAATATAACACAAAGATGAGGAAAGTTTATAGTATCGGGCTCTGAGGCGTCCTTTTTATTATCTAGAAGAATTTTCAGATATAATTTACTTGCCCAAAGAGACCAATCATCCCATTGCTTATCCAAACCTGCTTGTTTAATTCGCTGCATAGATAAAAAAAACCATGGACGACTAATAGACGAAATTGTCCAGTAAAAGGAATTCGGATTGAATCCTTCAGGCACAACGTTGCATTTCGCTACAATATTTGAATGTTTTCTTATCAAACTTTCAATGTAACCAACGTCACGTTGAAAAGTACTGTCACTCGTCAATAAAGCATATTTTTCAAGTTTTCCACTAATCGCCAATCTCAAGAAAGGTGAAACCAAAGTAGTTTCAAAGCTGTCATTAAGCTTATGTGAAATGTTGTAAAGTTTAAAATCTGTGTAGAATCTTTTTTCAGGTGAGCCAAAACCTTTGGCCTGTCCCCAAATAAGTTTATACCCAAATTCAATTACGTCGCGCAAATTATTTATTGTCTTTTTCTCCTGTGGCACAGTAACCAAACTAGTCAGGTTATTTTGGTAAAACATGCTTAGTAAAATGCCAAGGAATATCATAATGTAGTATGTATTTTGTTTTAAACCTGCTGATACTTTTACTGGCTGCACCATCAACATGGCGACTAGTAGTATCAATTCGCTAAGATATTCCACTAGATTCTGTCCATATGAATAAATATATGCAACCAGAATCAAAATAACGAGTACCATAACCCACATTTCCAAATGGAAAGGGCTTGTCCAAAATATTTTTGCATAGATAAATCCAGCTTGTAAACCATTTTGCTTGGTACTTGAGCAAATTAACGCCTTATCTTTACCAGTCTCATGATAGAAAAGACCACACAACGACACAAATAATAAATTGGGTTCCGCAAATGCGACCAGTCCTTGAATAATTTCATATGATTCTTGAAATGCTTTGGCAGCTTCAGTCAACTCTTCAGTTCTATGAAACATTTGAAAGGATACATTATGAGCAGACCCCAACGACAAAGGGATCATTATAACGGAACTACATAACATTGCAAGTTTTGCAATTCTTCCATGGACGTATTGCCGACACAAGTCACGGTTGTTCACAAGACTTTTGTCAAAGTATCCCAGTATTCTAGGAACTAGCATTGCTACACTTTTCTTTCCGTGGGCATTCCAAAAATGTTGTTTGTGGAATAATCTCGGATTTTGAAATAATCTCAACATATCTGATTCCTTCTTGAGTGGTATCGTTTGTTTTACGCCTTTACAATAACGAAAGCATAGAAATTGGATTGCTAGAGCTTCTTTAGTGTCATTAGAAGCATATACAACTAGCTTTAGCGATGGAGAATACATAATTTTGAACCAACTAAATGATGAAATTTCAAAATTTGCAATGAAATTAAACGATACAAATAACAAAATTGTGTTGGGATACATGAGAATGGAGCTTGAGGTTAGAATCTCGTTAGACTGGCTTGGTAGTGTTGTAAAAACTATGGTGACTGGGTGATGATGTTTCATTAAAGCTATATTATCGGTGCGAAAGTAGATTTTGTCAGTTTCGCTTGAGTTTTCTTTAAAAGGGTTCTGGGCTATTAGCAAGCTCAATTCTGATTGAGCTAGTTGTCCGCTAAAGAGTTGATGTTCTGACTGGAAAATTGCATTAACTGGAATGAAATGAAACTGTAAAAAGTATTTTCCGGACTTGAAAAATTCTTGAATACACTTGGGACTGCTAACGTGGTGATTTTCGGAATGCTTCTCAAAAATTTCACTAGCAAATGAATATTCGAATATTATTATTAAGGTTAAAATTGCTGACAGACAGTTGATATACAACGCGTTCATCGTTAGTTTGATAAATATCCTGGAAATATATTTTTTAAATTACACATTTACTGTTTTGCTTTTGGTATACGCAGCGCTTATTGTTCAGAATCAAAGCCTCCGGCTCATTGGTAGCAGAATGAGCTATTCGTACAAAATGTAAATTTTCTGAACTCGAACACTCAAACGAAGGTTGGAACGAGAATTCGACACTTCAATTTTCCAGTAGGTTTACTAATGAGGCTATCTAAACTTTTATTAAAAGTGTTTAAATCTTTTCCACTAAAAAGCCAGACGTCGAATTACTTAAAAATCTCAATAAAAGTTTTACACTAAGAGTTCACTGGTGCTTAAGCTCATTCTTCTTGTCATCTTATTGTCATACTGAATATAATTTAAATATGACAAAGTGTAAAGATTCATTAAAATATTCACTGATGAAATATTTAAAAAAAACATATTTCAGGTTATTTTATTTAAGAGTTGAATACTTGAGGCTTTTAATTTGTAATAAGGTGAAATAATAAATAAAGTGTGTCAACCATAGTGTCATATTTTTAATCCATATAAATTTGTAGATTTTGGTTATCGGTGGCTTTTTGAAAGTCGGTAAAAAGGGAGGACTACATGTGTTATTTATTACTTTGCCTATAATGACGTATTTTTTTCCAATAATAATTGATACTGTAAATCTAATATCGTACATGTTAGTTGTAATTTTTTAATCCAATTTTATTGAAAAATATGTAATGAATACTAATTTATATAGATTTTGAAGGCATCTGAAGAAGAGTTAAATAAATTGAAACCGGTCGTATATGCTAATAATCCAACATTTAGGAGTAGTCCACAATCCAACTATTTAAAACTGACATTCATTTTTAACATTCTTATGTCATTTTACATATCTCATATCACAATCCACTAGTTTAGTAGTAGTTGGCAAAATAGCTACGGCCGCAGAGCAAAATCTTGGTTCCTTGTACGATTGATAACTTAGCGATGTTTTGAATATTTTTCTAAACCTTCACTAGCAAATGAGTACTAGTTAATTTTATGTTTGCAGTTTTTGACAAATGTTTAATATACAAGATTGATATATTTGATGCAATAATATTTTAAAGAAAAATACGCACAACTACTTTGCTGTCAATATGGTGGTATATTGAAGATATAATTCCTGGTTTTCAAATCAGAATGACCAATATGTACCCAAATCCGAACCACATACATTCAGATACTAGTACACATTCAAATACAAAGGTTTGAAAGTAGGTTATCATCGTAAAAACAACATTTTCCAGTATATTAATTGCTTTATATAAACCTTGACTAAAATGGATGGTGTGCTTCGTTAATAATGGGGAAATGGATTCGTCATTGACTTGTATAACTTTTTTGAATATTTTAAAGATAAAAGTATGCATGTGAATTGATACTAGTCCAGTACTTTTTGGTAATTTTCAGGTAAAGGTTTCCCCAAATAACTATTTCTGCTTTGACGACACTCTCAATAAAAGCTATACTTATCAAGACAAACAGGCTTAAATAGCCAAGTACTCTCGAATTTTCGTTTCATTTTACCCAAAATACTCATCGAATTCGACAACACAGAAAATGGCGAGCTCAACATTGACGTTTCTAAATACCACTAAATGACCTGTAATACAATAAAAAGTACGAACAAAATACGAAAGAATTCAAACCAACTAATATTTCTTTTAAGATTTTGAACTACCAACAAAATAATGCGTGAATTAACATTTTTATTCTCCGTTGGACAACAGTCTTCTTGAAGTATTCAAAGCTTATAAATAAATGATCTGGCTTCGTTTTATACTGGAATACTTTATCATTTCAAAGCCAAAATAGTTATAATGAAGAACGTCTGTATACGAATGAGTGAGTGTTTTTTTGTTTAGGATATTATTATCTTATGGCAAATGCAAGGGAGCAGGATATGACGTAGGATTATTGTATTTTAATGCTTATGAAATAAATAAATAATATAAATGCTTTAATAAACAGGAAAATGAATGTTGGATTAGGCTAAATACGTGCAAAGATAATGCTTTATGATTATTCAGAGTTTGTATGGTTTGCTGTCGATGGCCGCAAGTAACAAACTTAATAAAAACGAGACTTACTTGCGATGAGAAACATGCATGTCGAATACATTTTTCGTTTCTACGTGTACAACCATATTAGGACTGTTAACATAACAAAAATAATGCGTGAACTCATTATCGCAAAAATCGTTAAAAAATAAGGGAAAGGAATGTTGATTTTGGTGAAACAGCATTCCTTGAAATAACTTGAATCTTTCCTGAAGATGAATCTTTTACTTTCGGACACAAAAACGAAGCAACAAGTATTAAATTGATTTCATTGAACTCTTAAATAGCTTAATACAAACTTTTAAGTAGACTTAACATTTTTTACCAAACTATTTTTTTATTAGTTTACAAATACAAAGAACCATTTGGTCAAAATATCTTTTATCTATGCCTTTCTTTTATTGTCAACCATTGTTTTCGCACATTGCCAAAACACTTACTGGCATAATATCCAAGTTTGTGTTTTACATTTTGCATCCTTACACATATTACATAGCAAATAAAATGTATGAAACGCTTGAACTTTGCAAAACCATTGTAGTAAGTGAAAATGCATTCACAACACAATACAATTAGTCCAAACGTCTCTAGTACAAATCCAAACAGAAATATAACACAAAGATGAGGAAAGTTGATAGTATCGGGCTCTGAAGCGTCTTTTTTATTATTTAGAAGATTTTTCAGATATAATTTACTTGCCCAAAGAGACCAAAAATCCCATTGCTTATCCAAACCTGCTTGCTTAATTCGCTGCATAGATAAAAATAACCATGGACGATTAATAGACGAAATAATCCAGTAATAGGAACTCGGGTAGAATCCTTCCGGCACAATGTCGCATTTCGCTTCAATTTTTAAATGTTGTCTTATCAAGTTTTCAGTGTAACCAACGTACCGTTGAATAATACTGTCACTAATCAATAAAGCATATTTTTCAAGTTTACCACTAATAGCCAATATCCTAGAAGGTGAAACTGAAGTAGTTCTAAAGCTGTCATTAAGCTTATGTGAAATGTCATATAGTTTAAAATCGGTGTAAAATATTTTTTCAGGAGAGGCGAAGTCTTTCCCTTCTCCCCAAATAAGTATATACCCGAATTCAATCACGTCGCGCAAATTATTTAACGTCTTTTCCTGCTGTGGCACAGTAACAAAGCTAGTCAAATTATTTTGATAAAACATGCTTAGTAGAATGCCACTGAAAATCACAATAAAGTATGTATTTTCTTTGAAGCACGTCGATATTTTTACTGGCTGTACCATCAGCATGGCGGATAGTAGTATAAATTCGCTAAGATATTCCACTAGATTCTGTCCATATGAATAAATATATGCAACCGGAACCAAAATAACGAGCACCATAACCCAAATTTCCAAATGGAAAGGGTTTGTCCAAAATATGCTTGCGTAGGTTAGTCCAGTTTGGCTAATTTTTTGCTCAATACTCAAACAAATTAGCAATTTAACTTTGTCAGTAGCATGGTAGAAACGACCAAACAACGACCAAAATAACAATTTTGGCTTCGTAAATGCCAACAGTCCTTGAATTAGTTCACCTGATTCTTGAGTTGCCTTTCTAGCCTCGCCTGACTCTTTAGTCATATGAAACATTTGGAACGATATATTGTGAGTGGAACTCAGTGATAATGGTATCATTATAATGGACCTGCATAAAATTGCAAGTTTAAAAATTCTTCCATTGACGTATTGTCGACACGAGTCACGGTTGTCAATAATATTTTTGTCAAAATAGCCAATTATAACGGGAAATAACAATGCAACACTTTTCTTTCCGTGGGCATTCCAAAAGTGATCTTTGTGGAATAATCTCGGATTTTGAAATAATCTTAGCATATCTGATTCCTTCTTCAAAGGTATAGTCTCTAGTACGTCTTTACAATAACGAAAGCATAAAAATTGGATTGTTAGAGCTTCCTTACTGTCATTAGAAATAAACAAAACAACTTTAAAGGAGGGAGAATACATAACTCTGTGCCAACTAGGTGAAGTTATCTGTATATTTGGATTGATTTCGAACGATATTAATACCAGAATTGTGGTGGGGTACATGAAAATAGAGCCTGATGTTAGAATCTCGTTTGATTGGCTGGGTGGTGTTGTAAAAACTACGGTAACTGGGCGGTGATGTTTCATTAAAGCTGTAAAATTGGCGCTATAGTATATTTTGGCGGTTTCGCTTGAGTTTTTTTAAAAGGGTTCTGGACTATTAGCAGACTCAATTCTGATTGAGCTAGCTGTCCGCTAAAGAGTTGATATTCTGACTGGAAAACTGCGTTTATTGGAATGAAATGAAACTGCAAAAAGTATTTTCCGGCCATGAAAAATTGGTAGATACCTTTACGACTGATAACGTGGTGGCTTTTTGAATATTTTTCTAAAGTATCACTTGCAAATGAATATTCTAATAAAACTATGGTTAGGATTGTTGATAAATATTTGAAATACAACGTGTTCATTACTATTTTGAGCAAGTTAGCTATAATCATATTTAAGAAAAGTACGCATTTACTATTTTAAACTTGATATACGCAGGGCTTATTGTTAAGCGTTAAAGCATCTGGCTTATTGATTGGTAGCAGAATGAGCTATACATACGTACAAAATGTAAAATTTATGAACTCTAACACTCAAACGAAGGTTGGAACGAGAATGTGACACTCCAATTTTTCAGTAGGTTTACTAAAGACGCAATGTAAATTTTATTAAAACTGCTCATCTTTTCTGCTAATAACATGTAATTAGATTGCTAAAAACTGTCACTGTGACTACAAATTTTTTAGGCTAAACGGTTATTGAAGCTGAAGCTCATACTCATTGTCATCTTATTGTCATACTGGAAATAAACTTAAAATGACAAAGTGTAAGGCATTATTAAAATTTTCACTGACAAAGTATTTAAAAAACATATATGAGATTATCTTATTTTATTTGAGAGTTTAATACTTGCGTTTTTTTATTTTAAATATAGTGTCATATTTTAATCAAAACTAATTAGTAATTAGTATTTATTGAATGGTCATTTTTTGGTTATAAGAAATTTATTTGTTATTCTATAATTCAAATTTTTGATAGCAAGTATATTTTTCACGAGCAGAACAAAAAACGAAAAAGGATTTTTTTAGTCCCATTATTACATTTTTACAATTTTTTATAACAATGATAAATAATCAAAATTGTATAAGGAAGGAATTCAGAAGTAGCCAGAGGTCCAATTCGTATACTTTCCACTTTTAGTCCATGCTTTGTGGCTAATAAGCCATTTGACAAGTTGTAATCGAGGTTTTTTGATCCCGACCAATAAAGTCCTCTTAAAACGGCTCATTTTGAAAAAATCTCATGCTTATACATAACTAGTTCTGATGAATATGACGTTACGTTAGTTTGTCTTCCATAAGACATCCCTAAAGTTCAAATGACTTCAATATTCAATATATTTACATGCTCACATTTTTCCTAATTTTCGTATTTGCCAAAGTAACCTAACCAAAAGCTAGTAAATTAATAAATCGAAGATATCAAATGTCTTCGTACACGAACTTGGTAAGACAGTATAGGGGTTTGCTTTTATATTTTATTTGGCTGGTTTATTCAATTCATATGGTTAACATCAAGTCCAACGTATAAAATACCTTATAAATAATAGTTACAATATGAACAGTTTTAGAGCGCTTCAAGGTCGTTCATATAATCAAATAAGTATAACACACAACCAGTTCTTAATAATGCACCAACTTTTAGATTAATTTTGATCCAAATGTACCACAGTTTTTACAATTGTTTGGACATTTGCAAAACATTTATTAAAACTACATGAAACATTGCGTTTAGGTTTTATCTTAAAACATTGCCAAAGAAAATTAGCTAGTTTTTGAAACTTTATAACTTGAACGCTGAGTAACTCACAATACAACACAATCAGCCCAAAAGTGTTCAAAACGCTTACAATCAGAAATATTCCCACAAGTTGTGAAACGTTTATTACATCAGGGTCAGACGGACCACTTACTCCTAGAGATATATTGTAATACATTTGACGGGTCGGTATAATAGAGTCGAATAGGTCTTAGTGCATAACCATATTAGAAGAATTTTATTTGTAGAAATTTGTT
>JAQFZG010005435.1:0-10346 GCA_034695465.1 Entomobrya nicoleti
ACGAAGATGAGCCCTTCAATCATTTTTTTACAAATGTATTGCTGCTCTTTACTGATCAAATAAATCTAAATCTAAATTTAGTATTTGTTTGCTTAAGAGACGATCAATCAATTGAATACATTCAATGACCAATAGCCTTCCATCATTTAGGAAATACGTGCTTCCTTTCATTTCCTCTATTATTCTAGCCGTCGCTACATTTCAATATTAACATAGATTGGTAATTGATAACATGATTGATTAACTATTATGTAGAATAAATGAAAGTGAATGGATTTCGTTCAAAACACCAACATTTGGATTTTTTTAAGTATATTGATTTTCTCGTACATTAACATGAAATTAAAGCTAATTTAGAACGAAAACAGATTTCTGATTCAAAGAAAAATCATTATATCTCTTTTTTGAACGTATCTCATTCATATTACTCATAATAGACTCAAGAAGATTCATTCAATCGAACGCTAATCTTCAAAGAATTTTAAAAAAAACTCACAAACCAATTATTTTCACCAGAAATGTTTTCGAAAGGCGGATCTTCTGAAATCAATACAAATCAACCTTTTTTAAATGAAACTTAAGCATGTCGGCAACTTTATCCTTTTTAACTTAAGTTTTACTTGTGTAAATCGTATATTGCTTTTTATCAGGAATGGCTTGTTTTACAAAACTGGAGCACGTCTTGAGCACTGCTGTGAGTGAAAGTACATTAATTTCTATTTAAAAAAATGCTTTTCATGTTTGCTGTCTGTTTTTCGGATAGCTGAGAGGACAAGCCCAAAAGGAAACAACCTTCGATTTCAAAATGGATGAGTGGGCAAATAAACCCGATAATAATAATAATGGACGGAAGTCAATGAAATCCGTTCCAGAATATTTTATTTTCAGGCCAGTTCACTTCACTTAACTACGCTCTCTTTATCTACATTACACATTTTTATTCTAAAATTGATTTTTTCTTTACCATAAATGAAAACGACATGCTTATTGTAATATTTTTTAGTTCAATCAGCCCAACAACCTATTTAGAAAAAAATACTTGTGAAATGGATTGGCTTGAGACGACATGACTCAATCTTCCAATAGTTCCATGAAACAATCCACAATCAATCATGATCATTATGATTCAATTCACAAGAAAAGAAGAAAACTATCATTTTGTTCTTTAGATCAGCAGTTCCTCGGAAAGAGGTAAAGTACCTTTTAGTCTGCTTGTTAAATAAACGTTAAGTCAACAGCTCAAGCAAACTGGTAAATTGGTCTGTACATCTTGACTGGTTACTGCTCTGTTTATATTATACAGCTCGTTTGTTGATTTTCCATGAAGTGTAAAATTGATGATGATGTCAAGTGACTATCCAGACCCCAGACCATCCAGACAGACATAAAAAGTGGAAAATTATGGAAAGACTGGAAAATGGAAATTGCATTTCTTCTAGACAATTTTTTTTTTGAGTATTTTAGATTTGGGTTAGAAATCGCCGGTAAATCAAGCCTGATTTTCTGAATAGTGATTTCTTTAGAAAAAAACCGGCTTAGGCTTAACATCATTTCGCTTGGCCTGACTAACAAGAGTCAAAAGTCGTAAAACTGATAACGAGGATAGGTATGGTGTTAACAACCCACACGTATCTACATTTTGTGAAAGAGCCTTGTTTCAAATGATGACAAGAAGGAAAGGCATTGACATGAAATAAAATTTTATACTGCTTGTTAGTAGCCTAGCCATAATATTTACTTATAAAGGAATAAATGTTTATGGAATCGCCCGTGCTTATGAGCTCGAGGGGAAAAAAGTTGTTGGAGTTTACATAGTTAGGTCATAGAGGACAAGGTTGGGCGATTAGCTTTGAAGATGATTTAACAAATGACACAAATTTTCATAGGTTTATGGGCTTAATTTTTGTTCTTTAAAGTATACTCAAACGTACGTTATCAGACAAAAGTCATATTATGTCGCAAAAAAATCGGATATGACGAATATATATATTTTGACAAATTTCAACGACATTTGTGTCTTAACTAGCCCAAAAGAGGGTACCATCATGATACAGATAAATTTAGTGTTGTAGACTCTGATGTCTGTAAATAAATAACAATTCGACAGTAATACGAAGCAATCTGATGAGCCTGAAGTGCCAATGGTCAGTTTGCCTGCACATATGTACGTTACGTATATATAAAAAAATAGCTACAATAGCTCATTGTTTTATCAATTTTTCAAACAAGAAAACTTACCTAGTTCTAAATGTTCCGAGAAAGTAATTTCATTTTATTTTTTAAATCCTTCTTGCACTTTAAACATTTAACAGTTTTTACAATTGACACTTTCGTAGGCAAGCATAATTTTTCTGACCTTCCTGAAACTGCACACGCTTAAATGAAAAAGCACTGATGCACATAAGAAAATTGACAAGGTTTCACATTTGTATGTCAATATTTTTATTTCACAAACTTTATTGATAACCACTGGGCCGACTTGTGCAAACTAAATAGTTGCATAGTTGTGTATCACTTTATGTAGATTTAGGTTAGCTTTGCAATTTTCAAAAGTTTTCACGATTTTTTCTAAAAAAAAATAAAGTGTCACAAGAAACTGGGGTACATTACAATCAGCACACAACCTATTTTTTTCCCACAAAGAGAAAAATAAACACCACTCCTCAAACCCAATTTACTTTGTTGCAATGTCCTTTTGTCATACGTATCTAGTAGCTTATCTAGCACAGGTACATTTATAGTTTGTGTTCAGCAGGTGCATGCAACGCACCCACTAAACTGACACACCACAAAAAAGACAAACAATTTTTTTTTAGCATATATACTTGAAAGAGAGAAAACTGACATGACAGAGAAACTGCGATGTTACTCTCTCGGTTGCTCACATGCAACTCACTAGCGTGCTTCAGACAGACCACCGTTTTTACTCCGTCATGACCAATACAACGCCGCACCGGTTTCCCTTATCTTCTCCAAAAGCAAGAAAGCTTCCATACATTCCGATATACAAGGTCCATGGAGCTATAAGATGATAGGATAGGACGGGCAACATACTAAATTCTACATAAGGTCACAAATCACTGGTAAGATAGATTGGTTTAGTAATATTTTTTTTACCCTGTTGCTGTTTTAGTTAGCCTAGTTGCTAGTTAGTGCTCCCCGATAATAGTAAAAATATTTATGATATGGCTGGATATTATCCATACGTATTTTATTCAGGTTTCAGGAAAGAAAAAAAAGTTTCCTACTTATCAAAGTTAAACTAAAGCAAGGCAAGCCAGAGAGTGGATGGTTTTTGTAACTGTAACGCTACAGGGAAAAAAGTAGCCTGCAGAGTAAGTCAAATGGAGAATGCATGTTTTTGGAATGCAAATCAGGCAACGAAAGGAATCAAAGTAGGGGGACTAGTTGGTATTTCTTGAAGGCTAGAAGAAAAGGAGGAGAAAGCCGTCACAATAATAAACAAAACTGAAAGTATTTTGTCCTTCGAGCTACCGTTATTCGAAATGATTCAGATGCTTATAATTGTAAGGGTGCTGATGATGACACGGTGGTTAGCTTTACAATTGGTTCATATGTGTTTATGCTTGATTTTAATAAATATATGATGCCGTTTTGCTTGGCTTTCATGAGTTTCATGTGTGTCTGTCTGTTTTATGAAGTGTAAAATAAGTGACAAGAAAAATCAAATAAATTTAAAAAGTATTAAAAGTGTGGAATACTGGGAAAAAGTGTAATTTTAATATGCAGTAGTTTAAAAAATCCAAGTGTAAAAAAGTTCGTATAGAATTTATTATACTTCTTTTGCTTCTTTTATTTTTTACATTAACTTTTTTTATGCTGCTAGTGCTGATGAAGATGATTAGAGCTAATATGACACCGCACTTGTATATTACTGATTTCATCCTAATAATTCATTCAGGTAGATTATACTTTTTCGTTTACGTTGGGTGCTTGTAGAATCGAAGTTGCCAAAAGAACAGTGCAAAAAAGGTTAGGGCAAAAACTGTGATTTGTTTCTATGGCAAAAACATACAGGTCTAGAGTATAATAATAAATAGCTTAAAGTAAAACTAGTACATATTATTGAGATTCTTCAAAATAATTAATTTACAATTTCAGATTTAATAGTACGCAGTACTGTCCACATTGTTAGCGAACTTAAATAAGAGTCTTGATTACAAAAAAAACTATTTATTTATTAATCATATAGTAAGTACTATTTAAATAACGATAAACCTGTTATCGATTTACAATCTAAAACCAACATAATATCTGACTTTCCACAGTAATCTCATTGACTGAGTTAAATACCTATATCAATTTTAAACATCATCAAAACATCCTAAGCTTTCAACAGGTTAGTGACATCTTTAACTGCAAAGGGCAAACGTAACTACTCTCCGCTCCAGCTCCATAATGAGGAATAAAATAGCATCAGGATTTAAATTTTATCATATATATTTAATCCACTTATTAAAAAAATACGTGATTATGAGTCACAAAGTAACAGGGCATTTCCGTATTTATTCAACGCACTCATAGGAAAAATATATTCACCATTTACACTATTCATAAACGCCATACTATATCTAATAACTATTCAGAACCTGAAGATTCCAAATATCACGAAACCGCCGTACACGAACACTGCAAAGGTACCTTCTCGAATTCTTTGATATGACTTTTCCAAGTTCCAAGTTAGTTGTATATACCATAATCATATACATCATAACGAAGGATTTTGTTTAGCAGGACGGCGGATCCGACGAGCATGATGCGTTGCTGCTTATAGGAATTTCTTCAGGATGGAGAGTATGTCTGCTGCCGCCTATACTCTTGCCATTTTGACGGTGAAAGGGCTGAGGAGTATGAAGATAATTGTGGTTGTTGTGATGATAAGGATAATTTAATGAGTTACTTACAGGTACAAAAGAGCTTCGATTTTGGGCCATTACTACTTCTTTCGTATTTTTCTCGGGTTTGAGTAAAACTATGTATATTTTGGGGAAGAAGAGACAGGCTAACTCTACCAAACCACTAAGAACGAAAATAATTTAGTTGTAAATTAATTCTAAGAATACAATTCAAAAAGTATGAATAGAAGGGTTTCGGAAAAATAGTTTACCTGAGTGAAAGTGAAATGGCCAGGGTGACCACACGAACAGTACTACTCGAACTGGTTAGGTACAAAGGGACAAACGCCAGCCAGATGATAATTATGGTGTAGTTAGTAAACGCTATGTACTTGGTCTCATTAAACCCTTCCGGACATTTCCGGGTTTGGATTGCGTAAATTGTGCACAAGCCAATGAGAATGAGTGGATAAATAAATCCAATCATATAGCCATAAGTATCTACGCCCTGTGATTCAAAAGGAATGGAGGAAAAAATGCATTAAGAAAAATTGAAACTTTTACAATTTAATTTAAGCACTTATCATACTGCATCTAGAATTTAATTTTTACCTCGCAAATGCGCAACTTGGTTTGTCTATCTGGATAAGTGTATGTGATATCTGGAGGCATCCATGCCATCCAAACAAAGTTAATGATAACCTCTACACTAATTAGCAACCCAACAATGATCATAGAAGAGGTTGGGCTTATAAACTTGGTTTTTGGCACGGATGGGCCGGACTTATGATGGAATATTCGGGCGATTCTGTTGGTTTTTGTAGCGATACTGGCATAACACAAAGTAGGGCAGAAACCCAGGAAAAACCGCATAATTCCACAGGTGAATCTGGAAGGTTCCGCTACAATGAAGAAGGTTACAGAAAAGGATAAGAGAATGCCAAATAGAAGAACAAAGCTGAGTTCTCGACCGGCCGCTTTGATGATCGGAGTGTCGCTGTAGCTCCAGAATACCAGACCAACAAAGACGGTTACTAGAATGCCTGCGGAAAAAAAGTTTTAGAAAATATTTAAAATGAAATAGTTTTTGGGTTGTAGTGAAAATTATTTCTAAAGCTTAAGGACATTTGTGCATCAATGGGTCCATTCTGAAATGCGAATTTTACTTGTAATTGAGTTTGGAAAGGAAATGCTGTAATATTGCCAGAAAAACAAATAATATTCAAAGCATTTATTCACTTTAAGAAAAGAAAACTTGAACTTGAAGAAATAAAAGTGTGTGCAAATTTTACGTTGTTAGCTTTAACAGAAGAACTTCATGAATTTAACTTTGAGCAAAGATTTTTGGTCGCGGCCACCATTTGTTACATGCGTGTCTGAAAACTTGAAAAAGCTGTTCATGGTATTTCGCACGGGCTAGCATAATATGACATTTGACAAGTTGACATTCAGACGAAGAGAACCGTAAAAATGGTTTTATTGACGTTTCGAAAATTGCAAACTCTGTTGAAATTCGCAATGTGTTGCAATATATTGAACTTTGCAGAGATACTTTTAACTGTAACAAATCAAGCTTAACAAAAACTTGAGTCTGTTATCTCCCTTACCGAATGCGGAGACTGAAAGGGCTCCAATGGCAAGAGGATTTGTATAGTCAATGTATTTCTCTGGGATGGGTAAACAATTGGAATTTGTGGAGTCAGGCGCAAAACCTTGTTTACATTCTTCGCAGTGAAAGTCATCCACTTTGATGTAGTATGCAGGGCAGTTTCGGCATTTCCAGCAGCATGTGTCGTCTGCCTGTAAAATACATATATATATTTAGAGGATGGGATACAAATAAAATGTATACACATTATAGCTTCGCTCCACAAACTTATAATCATATTTTCGAAAGGTGTTCCTGCGAAAAGTTTAACGATATATTGGGTCTATAAATATAAATGGCTATAAGCGTCAAATTGTGTTGCAGTGAAAATCTATTTAATGTTCATTTTATAAAATGAAGCTCATCTCAGTCTCATTTTGGCTGTTGTTTCACGTTTCAAGTTTAGCTTACCTCACGAACTTTCACTTGATGGCTTTCACATGGCGTTGCGCAAGTGGATGCAGGATAGTTGGGATGGCCATGTCGATATTGAATCGTGTTATCGATTTCCAACAAGAGTTTGTTGTTGGGTCCCACTAAAACACAAGAAAAAAATAGTTTCAATGTCAAAAGAATTAACAACAAGAGCAATGACAGAGAATGGGTGTGCACAGAATAAATGTACTTTTGTTGTGTCTTTTTCGGGGAATCGTCATCATTTTTTTTAGGATATCACGAAGGTTTGCGTGACATGACATGCTAAATTAAAAAGTAGGATTCTCCGTCTGCAGGTGGATAATAGCTTTTCATGCAACTTCCATTACCAACATAAAACATGAACAATGTAAATTGTCATTTTTCACATACTTGCCACTGTTGCAAGGTAACTGACTAAAAATGCAACTTGCTTATTGCTCCCGTTTTATTTAGAGGTATTAGATTTACAATTTATTCGGGTATAATAACAGGAAGATCTACTTGACTAATTATGGCTTTATACCAAAATGTAATTTGGTACGACGTCTAAAACTTTCAACTTTCACTCTTGTATAACCGCTGCTTTTCAAATATATTTTTTCTCGGGCGAATAAGCTTATTTTAGACTACGAAACTTTTTAACCTTTACTTGACTCAAGATTCTTTCATGCGTAAAACTAGACAGAGAATCAAAAAATGTATGTCTGGTCTGCGTATTCTGGATACCACTGCTGGCACTGCTCTCCTTGGTTCATGTTTGTAGGTATTTTTTTCCAATTTAAACCGAAGATAAAGCACAGATATGTAGTAAGAAAAAATAACCCTTCTTTTTGTGTATTTATGTTTTCAATGTCATCTTGTTTTGAAGGCAGTAGGGCAAGGTGGAGGCGACAAAACGCAAAAGTAAACTAAATCAATTCGTTATAGGCAATTTTCCTCTTTTGTAGGTCAAAACAATGTGGACATTTAACGAGAAGTTGATAAAGTATGTATAACATAATATAAAGTTTAAATGTGATACCTTGTTCAATTCATTACTAATCGTAAATCGATTTTTTTTTTGAAGAATTGACGCAAGAATGAGAAAATTCTTTATATTTAATTTGCTTTGGGTGCAGACGTTCTCGTAGTAGTACTTAGAAATTTCCCTTTAAACTTTTGTAGATTTTTCTGGTGTAGAAAAACTAGCAATTAGTAAAGTAAAGGTACGGAGGTGGATAATTGCGCGTGCTGTGTTGCTTGTAAAAATTGTGTGACGTAGTATAGTAAATAACAACTTTAATTAGTACGTATTTTTGTCTTTGTTTATAATATGGTGGAATTGTTGTTTTGTTTGTGTATTTTTATTGTTTAAAACGTTCCCAAATTGTAGCATTATATTTAACTCACATTTTAGTTGTCTAATTTTACTTCGCGCTATGTTTATAATCGAATGTTACGATTTCATAATCTCATCAATTCTTTAATCAATGTGACAGGTGGTAAAGAAGTACCGGGACAGAACTCATTCATGAGTAATAATGAATGCAATAATCAATAAGTCATGGCCATGCCTACCTAATTGTAAATTATAAAAAAGTATAACAAATTAGAAATATTTGAAAGTAACACAACTGTTCAGCAAGTGAGGACAAAGTATATAAAGCCAAGATAGTTTTTTTTAATTGTGTGCATTACATAATGGTTATCTGCATGGTGAATTAGTTAATCCAGAGTAACATTTAAATGTAAAGTAGGGTTTCAGACGCGTACTAGTACTGTAAAAAATCATTGTATATATATTTTTTGGCGAACTTTTTGCTCGTATAAATTTAAACGTTATTTAAAATAACCAACTACAAACATTTTATCACTTGGCATGCATTAACGACATTTAAAAATTCAAAGTTTCTTCAGACAGATATTATACACTATAGATTTCAACGTCCGTGGATAAGTACTTGTGCACACCTTGAGGATTCATTTAGATTCTTTAAATTATAAGCGTCTGTGATAATATTAATTTATTTTGATATGCTATTTAGACGCAAGGGTCGGTCACCTAAGCCATAACATGCTACTCCATTTTCCTTTCTTCCACCTCAGATAAATAAACTAACGTACGTAACATGTAACATTATCCATGAAAGTGTTACTACAATCGTCGAAAATCACGTTTTCTCTTTTTGTATTTGGCTAATTCGGAAAGACAAACCCACTCCGATGCATATGTTTCTAACAACAAAATCCAGTCAACCTTACAGTTTGACCTCTACCGCGACAGCAACCGCAGACATATAACTGTATGACAGTTTTACTTTTGTACTCTTTCAGCCGAAATCTCATGGGTAATTTTTGTGACAGATGCCGGCTGAAAGAAAATCATAACATAGCAGAAAACGAGAGAGATAACATTATAAAGCACCTTGACTTTGACACGTTATATGGCTTATTTCCTCGGAATTTTCTTGGTGGCACAATGGGGTTTTTGACTTTGAACACGTTTTTTGTACTGCTAGTAAGTCCTGAAGCAAAAGGTGAACATCTTTCATTATACTGTTATGACATCAACCAACATAGCGACGTGTCGTGATGTAAAATGATTCTTTTTGAATGTATCCAACGAAAAAAGTAAACTTTCTTTTAATGATGAGAATACAGACGACAATAAACACTAGCAACAGCTTATTAAAAATAAAGTTTTTTCTGCTCTATTTTAAATTGGCAAATATGCTTCTAGGTTTACTTATGAGGTAGGGTAGGTTTATGGGTAATTGCGTATGTTGTATGTATAAAATACGATGAATGTTTAAAGTTAGAGTTGAGTGGTGAGATAAGTATGACGCAACACCCAGCAACATGTCTCGGTTTATAATTAAACTGAAGCAGGAACTATAGAAATGTATTTAAATTGAAGCAGGTAAGGCACAAAAGAGCAGCTAAGATATCATCAGCCATAAAAATCATTAACACTGTAAGTCATACTTTAAAAAATAGACTGACATGGCATTTTCTTTAAAGAAGCTTATATGTGAAATATTACTTGTTTGGTAGGTAATCTTTGAAAGAATAGATCGAAAGATTGCGGTTAGAAAATAGGCTTATTCAATGGTTTTACCAATTATATTAAACAAGTCATTTAAATTAATGCATGACTCATTGTCAGTGTATAATTATCCTTGTTTTTCGAATCGAGAGCCTTTTCGTAAGCACAAATTTGGACTTAGGTATCATTGCAGTTCTTATATGTATTGATCATGATCATACCATACAGTCAAGTCCCACGTGTCTGTTTAGACACCCTACGTGTCTATATAGTTAGTTAGTTAGTTAGTTCCCTCAAAGGGGATTTTATTAGACGGTTTTAGAGAGCAAAGCTCGCCCGCCATAAATCATATATTCATATTCTACATTAATTTTTGGAGATATTTTTGTATCATTATGTT